>JANAVB010042867.1:0-57897 GCA_029216955.1 Iris pallida
TTCCAGTCCCCAATACCTGTCCACAAAATCAGTCCCTAACCAAGCCCCAGCTGTCCAAACTCAGTCCCTTACCTGTCCTCCTAAACCATCCCTAGCAACCCCAAGACAGTCCCATTTTTTCAGCTTGTTCAGTCCTCCAAAACCTGTCCAAAAACTAGTCTAATATCATGCCAATTCCAGCCTAACAGGCCCCTATTTGACAGTAATACCAGTCCCTTTTAGCCTATATCACTGTCCTAATAACAGTCCATAGAAGCCCCTTGTTCAGCCTACAAAAACCTATCCCATAGCTCTCCTTAACCATTCCCAAAACCTATCCCATTCCTGTCCCTAACAAGTCCCCCAAACTCAGCCATAGCAGCTGTCCTAAACACCCTATATCAGTACATCAAAAGCCCAATACCTGTCCTCCATATCAGCCTTGTGTATGTGTGGTTGTGGATTATATGTGTGTGTGTTATGAGCCTTGTAAATGTCCTATATCAACCCACTTTGTGAGTTTGTGTGTGTGTGGTTGTAAACCATTTGTGTGTGAGTTCATATATATAAACCTATAGGTGAGCCTAAGTAGCTATTGCCTATATGTGTGAGGGCCTAGAAGTGTGGTATCAAGAGTATAGTGAGTGAGTTGAGAGTGTATATGTATTTGTGGTGTGTGTGAGCTATTTGGGTATTGTGTGAGCCTATATGGATATAGGAGCCTATATATATAGCTACTAGCCTATAGGTGTGAGCATGAGTGTTAGCCTATATGTAAGTCTATATGGGCGTTGTATGTGTGAGTGAGTGTGGTATCTTGAGTGTAATGTGAGTATGGTACAGGGTAAGGGTAAGGTAATAGGTAATGGCCAATATGTACCATAAGATGACTCAGATGACTTAGATATTAGGTTTTCTTGGTAGGTAATGTTAATATAGGATGGTATCTAGCTATCCTAGGAAGCCTAGGCCAGTATTCCTAGGTTAGAGTGGTATTGTGCAAGGTATTGGTATTTACCTTGGTAAGGTAATATAGGTAATGCATAGAAATAGGGTATTTGAGTTTGGAGTCTAAGACAGAGTTAGAACTTGGTTCCCTTGGTTGGTAATGATCAAATATAGTGCTCATAGACTAGTTTTGACGTCGGTTGACCATTTTGACCAAAAGTCAACAAAAGTCAACCGAGAGTCAAACTTAGCCTTTAAGCGACCAGATTTGACCAAAACCAAACCAGAGTTGATCAGTTGACTGAAAGTCAACAGTTGGGCAACATGTGACTCGTTTGACCTAGGGTAGACTCAGTGTTGACCAGAGTTGACCAGAGTTGACTTTTTGACCAAAAGTCAACTATAAGTCAACCCTTGACCTAAATTGACCTAGTTTGACTTGGATTGGTTTCCTGTGACATTGTTTGACCTTGATTGTCCTAGTGTGACTCAGTATGACCTAGTTTAGCTTGGTGTGACTTAGGTTTGACCTAGATTGACCTAGATTCATTTAGAATGCATTGTAATGCATCTTATTATCATTTTTAGACTCATAGTGACTTGTACTGTTCTATAGGAGACAGACACCACTCCTCGGACAGTATATTCTCTTCAGACACTCAGGCTATCAGGCGAGTACATTCTCTGACCGTTTCATACTTGTATGGATTTACATTCTTGCTCTAGATTACTGTACTTGATGCTGACACGACTGTTATCACGGATTGGTACTATATGGATCTTCTTTTGAGATGTTATCTCCTTGTATTCACTAAATACATATTGTGTTGTGCGTTTCACTTCCATGTTGTATTTATTGAATACCCATATCCTTGTATACTCACTGTGCATATTGTACTCTCATTATCACATGAGCCACAGGGATAGACCATTGTATACTATTGTATAATATTGTACATCCATTGTATAACATTGTACACTATTGTATAAGATAACGTAACTGGAGTATATCCTTGTGTATTGATTGGGTAGGGGGAGTAGAATTGGTTATGTACTCAAATCCTATTGTACAACATTGTATAACTATTGTATATGTCTATTGTACACCCACGTACAATGGAGTTACCATTGCATTTTTCTAGCCCGTTTACATAACCAGATTGTACTCTAAAATCACATGTTCCTTATAGTTCTTACTTATCATATTTAGATATTTTTTGTGATCAAATCCCTACTATTTTTCATATATCTTCTTCTTTCAGCGTTTCATGTACTTTACTCTATTGCATGCTTTATATTTTCTAACTCGATATGAACTGTGTGAGATGTTTTGTGCTCGCTCCTGTCCTGACTGGACCTGTTAAAAATATTACAGAGGATGAGGATGAGGCATGCATAGACACTTACTATGGGACAGCTGTAGGTGACATGGGTGACCCAGATTTCCAACCTGATCCACTAGCTTAGAGACTGAGGCTCCCTAGTCTAGGTTTTACTATTTCTGTCTTCTGAGATCTGATTGTATATATTCTTTCATTTTCAGTATTAGAGACTTGTATTGAGTTGGATGTTCTGTTTTGTATGAAAGTAGACACTTAGACTCTTTCTCTCTGATTGTATCCTGTGGATCTTTTTATTCCAGTATCTATCTATCTTTTATTTTTATCATTCTGCCTTAGATGTGATTGAGACTGTATATTATTATGTCACCTCCATTCGGAGTGTATATACTGTACAAGTACCTTTATATTGTTAGATGATTGACCTAGGACAGCGTTCTACCGCCGATACTGTGGCGTAGGCTGGGCGTTGTTACGTTCTCGTACCCTCACAGTGGGTGCGGGTCGTGACACATTTTTAGTGGTGGCCCATACAGGTCGAGTTTATGTAGTGGTATTCGAACTAGAGTATCACTACAGCCTGCAGTAGGATTAGGATATTTTTGATGGTACTCAATCACATTAGGAAAAACTCTTATCTAATTCATGCCATCTCAGTTCTTGCTGATATTGTTCTCCTTGAATATAACTGTCCTCCTTTGCTATTTCGACTCATTCTCAGCAATTGTTTCTTTGATCTGTCTCCAGGATGGTTGAGACGAGATCTCATCGCCACGGACCGGGGGACGCTGCAGAGGGGTCTGCCACCTCTCGTCCTCAGCAGCAGCAGTCAGCTCTCGGTACCGCAGCTCCAGTCATGCCAGCTGGGGTAGGCGTTTCAGCTGCGGTCGGAGGAGCCCTTCCACCAGCAGCAGAGGGTATGCCTTCACCAGTTCGGAGGCAGGACCCAGTCATTCCAGAAGTACCATTCCAGCAGCCGCCGCCTACAGGAAATATGGACGCAGCTCAAATGTTCGCATATTTCCAGCAGTTCATGGACCGACAGCAGGCTCGACAGGACAGAGGCATGGAGTTGGCCGTCACGACAGCCGCAGCTCGACCAGTGGTTCAGCAGCCGAAGATACCGGGGATCGAGAAGTTTCAGAAGATGAGCCCCAGAGACTTTTTGGGGACAGAGGGGATCCTATATGCCGATGAGTGGATCGAACATATAGAGGAGATCTTCCGCTTGGCCAGGATTCCAGCAGATCTTCAGATCGAGGCCGCAGCTAGCCGGATGCGAGATCTTGCTCGCACCTGGTATCAGTCAGACCTCAGGATGGGGGTAGCCGGACAGACTTGGGAGGAGTTCAAGGGCTTCTTCAAGAAGAAGTTCTTCCCAGATTCAGCGCTCAGAGCTTTAGAGTCGCAATTTGAGAGCCTAGTTCAGGGGAGCCTGTCAGTGGAGTAGTACGCTGGGGAGTTCGGCCGCCTCAGCAGATTCGTGGAGGGTTTGAGCGAGGCGGCGAAGGCCCAGAGGTTCCGGAAGGGTCTGGTCAAGGAAGTCAAGTCCTTGACCAAGGGAAACAGGGATGCCACATTTGAAGAGATTCTGACGGGAGCCTTATTGGCGGAGGATGATCTTGAGCTTAGGCTCAAGAGGGGGCGAGACCCAGTTGGGGGCAGCAGCAGCGGAGGACCGGCCAAGAGGCCGCAGTTCAGCATGAGTTTCAGCAGCAGTATCAGCAGCCGATGGCCCATTTCCAGCAGCAGCAGCAGAGGCCTGTTCAGTATCGGAGATAGAGACAGGTGCAGTATCAGCAGGCACCCAGGCAGCAGCAGAACACCATGTGCAACTTCTGCAAGAAGTAAGGCCATGGATGGGACGACTAGAGGAAGAGGCTGGGTATGTGTTTAATTTGCGGATCAGTGGAGCATCAGTGTAGAGAGTGTCCCAAGAATCCGACACCATTGGCTCAAGTAGCACCAGGAGCTAGAGCTCCGGCAGGGTAGCAGAGGGGACGACCATTGCAGACTTAGCAGCAGAGGTTCGTCCAGCATCAGCAGCAGGCCAGGGGAGGCCAGCCAGGGCGAGCTTTCGCCATGACAGCCGAGGATGCTCAGGCCGTTGGAGATCTAGTTGCAGGTTCCGTTCTTTTGATTCAATTCTGAAATTCCTATCTTGAAATTCAGTTTCATCTATTCCTATCTGTTTCTTCATTGTTGATAAGTTTGATCTGGTGTTTCAGTATGATCTAATTTTCTTCTGAGATAAGTCGTATGGGCTAGGTCGCCTCGATTATGAGATTTTAGAATCCTCTAGGGTCATGCTAGCAGGCATAGTGAGGACATATAGTCGGACTATGGACGTATTTCTCGGGTGTGGAAATTTAAGGTTTTCGCTGCCAAGCGCGCGACAATGCAAAAATTTTAAATACCATATTTCTAGAGGTATGTACCATAGTTGAGGACTCTGTGATTATCGTAGCCTTGCTCACTGGCATGACAGAGATTCTGAGTATCATGGTTTTGGACAGACGCATATGATTATCTGACGGTATGTTTGAGACTCTGATTGTGGGGTGTTTGACCTAGAAGGACTACTGCCATTTTAAATTTCGAGGACGAAATTTTTCTAAGGTGGGTAGACTTGTAACACACAGTTTTCTAAAATAAGGATAATTTTGAAATTTTGTATTTTAATTTATTTAATTATGATATTTAATTAATAATATAATTTTTGGTAATTTTTAATTATTTTTGAACTATTTAAATCATGACTTATGATTTTGGTGTTTGACTAGTGTAACCTTGGAGTCTGTTGACCTAGAGCCTAGTCATGTGATTAGGATGTTTGATTAGTACATTTTAGCCTAGAGGATATTTTGGTCATTTTAGGATTTATTTGAATTTTTGGAAATTTTTAGAATTTATTTTTGAATTGTTTGAATGAGGGATGACTAGGTTGACTTTGACTAGCTTTGACCTTGTGACCTAACCCTAGTTAAGTTGGACTTGACTAGTTATGAGACCCTAGGTTAAGTTAGGTCAACCATACTCTCGTTAGTGAAAACAATTAAAAATATTGAGTTTTGAATAGAAAGATTTGACCACAAGTCATGACTTGTGATTTTTAAGTCATTTGTTTTATGACTAAGCCCAAAGCCCATTAGCCAAGTGCCCAACCCTAACCCTAACATTTTGTCCAGCCACTTAACCCTCCTTGGGATTCCCCCCTTATAAATATTCTCTTAGGATTAGGGCTAGCCTCTAAGGAAGAACAAGCTTTAGAAAGAGGTAATGTCCCTACTTCAAAAATCTCTAGAAAATCTATTTTAGCTCCTTTTTACCCCAAACAAATTGCAATAGGTTTTAATTTTAGTATTTTTACTGTTGTTACATTTTATTCTCTGATTCAAATCAATTTGGAGGAGTTTGACTCTCAAGAGGAACCTCTCTCTTTAGAGCTTTTTGGAGATTTTGATACATAGAGATAACTTCCTATTTTCACCATAAAATTCTAGTTTTATTGCATTTCTAGGGAACCCTAGGCCTAACCTAACTGTAGGAATAGGAAACCCTAAAATTTGGGTCCATTTCGTGTCCTATTTGGACACGTATCAGTGTCCCTATGCTTGTGTTTGTGAAAATGCCACAAAGAAACTATTTGTGTTATTTTTGAAATCTATTTGAATAGGAAATTAGTTTTTGAGGTTGCTTATGCATTTCTGTTGGACTGAGAGTGTCTCTGTGTCGTATCATGTCGTATTCGACACGTGCACACGCGAGTGCACGCGCGCGCGCGGGACTGTATGCGTGTCCTGCTGTGCGGGGGCTTTTTCTCCTCGGACACAGCACAAGGACACGTGAAACTCGACACACACTAGGGGGCAATGACTGACACCACGTGTGTCAAGTATCACGTGTCCCTGTATCGTGTCGAGTGAGCATGAGGCTCTGCACTAATTCGAGACTGACATGTTCAGTCGATTTGAGTGTCACTGATACGCGTGTGTAAGTCAGACACGCGAACACTAGGACCCAGTGCAGACACCTAGACACGAGGACCTATCCTAGGAGAACCTAGGTTAGTGACCTCGAGACACGTTGTGTCTTGTGTCGTGTGCACGACACGCGTGCACACGTGTACGATGATTGTGCACTGCTGTGTTCAGTTTTTACTGTTTTTGGTTTTTAAAGTGATTGGACACGTTTGTGTCCACTTTTGTGGACAAACACATCACGTAACACGTATGCAATGTGTTCTCACATTACCAACCTCTTATTTTGAATTTTAATATGTTTTCATTAGTTTTTAACAATTTACCAAATCCTGAAACATGGTATTTATTTCCTGAATTCCCAGTTTTCAAAAACGATTTTGGATACCTATTTTATCATATTTTTTACTGTTTAAATGTTGGTTTAAGTCCCAATATGGGTTCTCCTATATATAATCTAGTTGTGTGTCAGTTTTTGTCACCCTCATTTCTCGTATTTTCCGTATTTCGTATTTATACTCGTATCTGGATTTTGGCATGTATTTTTATTTTTTCTCAACTTGTGGAATTTCGATATTTCTCGTATTTTGGGTTTTTGGCATGGTTCGGTTTTAATTGGTTGGATTGGGTTGGTTTGATTTGGTTTATTATGTGTTGGATCACCGTAACCTATGCTACCCCCTCAACCCACCACAACTCCCCCTCTTTATATCCCCACCTACCACTCTCTCTCCTCATAACCACCATTTATTTCCTTCTTCTTCTTCTTCTTCTCCTTCCTCAACACAACTCTCCCAACCCTAGGCAAGTGCACCTTGCCACTTCTTGAGAGCCCTATTTTCTTGGTTCATTTGCTAGATTAGGACATGGTGATCAACATTAGAACTTGGGTTTTTGTGATTTGGAGTCTCCATTGTTCTAGATCTAAGTCTTCATATTTTTAGATTTTTGCATGTTTTGATCTATTTTAGTTGGTTTTCTATGAGTTTTGATGTTTCCATGTGGAAGACCATTCAATTCCACCCAAATTGGAACTTTAAAAATCTGGATTTGGAGTTCGGATGGCCAAGTTATGAATTTTGAAGCCTTGAGTTCAACCATAGTGTTCTTGCTGTTTGGAGAAGACAGTGAGCAGTGTGCAGAGCTATTTAGCTTACGCACCCTGAGCTACACGCGCTCTTTAGCGCTGCGTACGCAGGATTGAGTACGCTTTTTGTTGGAAGCGTGTCTCCTTGAGCGTGCGTGACTTTTCATGCAGCTGCTCCCTTGAGCGTGCGTGACTTTTACGTACACTGCTCCCTGTAGCGTGCGTGACTTTTCACGCAGCTGCTTCCTTGAGCGTGCGTGACTTTTCACGCAGCTGCTCCCTGTAGCGTGCGTGACTTTTCACGCAGCTGCTTCCTTGAGCGTGCGTGACTTTTCACGCAGCTGCTCCCTTGAGCGTGCGTGACTTTCACGTACACTGCTCCCTGTAGCGTGCGTGACTTTCACGTACACTGCTCCCTGTAGCGTGCGTGACTTTCACGTACACTGCTCCCTGTAGCGTACGGGACTTTCACGTACACTGCTCCCTGTAGCGTACGTGACTTTTCACGTACACTGCTCCCTTGAGCGTGCGTGACTTTCACCTACGCTGCTCTCTCAGCGTGCGGGACTTTTCACCTATGCTGCTCTCTGTAGCGTGCGTGACTTTTCACCTACGCTGCTTTCAGCGTGCGTGACTTTTTCGTACGCTGCTCCCCTGACCCCTTGCTTAACCATTGGCTCTTGGAGTTTTGGTCTTATTTCTTTAAGCTTGACTCTTCTATTGTCCTGTATATTGATATTTTATTAGATATTTTATGCCCATTTTACTTAATTTTAGCGTGCGTGACTGCTTTCAGCGTACGTGACTTCTTTTTCGTACGCCTTTTGTCATAAACTTGATTTACTTAATGTGTTTGGAATGACTATTGCACATGGCTTGATATGACAAGGAACTAGCATAACACGACAGTGACCCGTAGTGGTGCACTCCTGACATGACCAACCTGACATGATAGTGGCCCGTCGTGGCGCACTCCTGACAAGTACCCTGACATGATTTATCTTGATAACTTAACTTGACTTGCCTTGACACCGTGGGTAGTTTTCTTGCTTGTTTGTTAAATTCACTTGTCATGTCTTGCATCATGTCTAGGATGGGACTCCTGAGTACCACGGTCAGGAGTACCTACTAAGATGGATTAAGGTTAATAACTAGAATAACACAGTAGTCATGAAGAGATTGACACAGCTACAGGCAATCCCGTTACCTGGACGCTCTCGGGATCTGTAGCCTGCCGTCGAGTAGGGCACATTTCCAGCACACCGTCGTGTGTTGCACCCTCTAAGTCACCTAAGGGTACATTTGTATCCTGGACGATGTACCCACCTGAATTCAACCCTAATCTTTTGTCCTGGGTAACCTGGATGGTCTGCAGGGCTTGTGGCTGTGGAACAATCTCACTGCATCTTGTTAGTAATTAGGCCTGTGATAACCCTAGTTAGTTAAAGTAGTAAGCCGTAATATCTGCTTGGCCGTGATTGATTGAATGAGGTATAACCAGTCTAGCCAGGTCTTGATCCAGTACAAGGTTGCTCCCTGTCTTAATTTCTTACATTATTATCTTGCCGATAAATGGTGGGAAACCAAGTTCTGTTCAGATAAAGGGTTACAACCCCGGTCCTTGTTTGGTTTACGGGTTGTAACCTGGCTATCGGAATAGTCCCATGGTTATCTCGTTGTATATCACCCTGCCATGTTTTTCATAAATTCTAGTTTTAAATATTATATTTTCTTGTGCTAATTGCTGGCTTTTGTTCTTATTTCGTGGCCCCCTTGTGGCATTTGCTCTTTCTGGGGTTGACCCAGCTGGTTTTGTGTGTCCAATTTTGGAGCAGCTCCCGAGGATCTACCAAGCTTCCAGCCCAATGGTGGCGACTAGAAGGAACCCGGGCTATGAGTGGGTTTTCTATTTGTTTTGTTCACTCTATTGTAAAGTTATTCTTTTGAGGCGTTTAGCCGACGAGCACCTGTTAGCTCGATGCACTTTACTTACTGTCTGTCTACGGGCTGTAACATGATTAACAAATCCTAGGGTTGATCATGTATGACTTAACTCTTGCTAGTCCCCGCATTTTGTACGACTAGCTTCATGATCAGCTGAATATGTAATATTTGGGACGCCTTATTATTGTATATTTAATGATCAGATATCTTGCGACCTTACTTACTTGCTTGTGATTGAGACACTAGGCTTGTTCATGACCATAAGAGACTGTTGGCTTGTAGTAAACCCTCATATTTCTAGACAGCCGTGACCGTATATCGAGGTGGTTTCCATTTCCATATACGTAGCTGGCTGTGTCTGCCCCCGCTCTCCAGTATTCTGGTTCTGGGGCGTGACATGGTTTAAGTGGTGGCCCATACAGGTCTTGTCAATCAAGAAATGTGAGGGTTTACCGAATAGATGTCTCAATCAGTATTCGTCCTTGATCTCCGCCCGTATTTTCAAATCCCTGAAATTCTTGCCCTGATTACATGCTTGTATCGTTGATCTGTCCTGGTCCTTCCTTATTGTTTCCCTGTGTCGTCTTTTTCAGCGACATTGTACCTGACCCTGCCGATCAGCAAGGAGGAGCAGCTCCCGTGGGCCAGCAGCAACCTGGAGATCAAGTCCAGCATTCCGGAGTCGCCTCCAGAGTGATACCCACTGGAGGAGAGTCACCAGTTCGGCCCGTCCAGCCCGCAGAGCCAGATGATGGTACCTTAGTAGGCCTCATCAGAACCTTGATAGCTTCCCAGGATCGTCGAAGCGATGCCCTGCACCAGACAGTTCAAGATGCTTTGACCCGAGGCGGACATCCAGGGAACCAGGCGGCGAACAGCTTCAAGCGATTGAACCCTCCTTTCTTCGACGGCAGCGAGGATGCGATTGCCGCGGATGCATGGCTTCAGGATACCGAGGTGATTCTGGAAGCAGCTAGGACACCCGAGAATGAGAAGGTGGCGGTGGTACGCCTGCAGTTGTTGGACTTGGCTCGCAGTTGGTGGGCAGCACAAGCCATAGGATTAGTGGCACCCATTGCTTGGGCAGTGTTTAGAGAGAGATTCCAGACGAAGTATTTCGATGCTGTGGCTCGGTACGACCTGCAGACCAGATTTACTAACTTGAAGCAAGGAGGCAGAACGGTCGACAGTTATGCATCGGAGTTTTCTAGACTCAGTAGGTTTGCCTCCACCTTAGTGGCGACCGAGTTTGATAGGGCCCAGCGGTTCCAGCAGGGACTGCATTTGGAGATCTTGTTGGCAGTGGAGCAGTTCGAGCACCAGACGTTCGATGCAGTCTTGAGAGCAGCTAGGAGGCATGAGTATACCTCCCAGAGGATCGTGGATAGGACCGGAGGTAGGAAGCGGTCCCATAGTCAGATGCACCAATCATCAGCTCCAGCCCCGGCAGCCAGGGGATTGACCATTGGAACTCCGAGGTGGGCGGCCTCAGTAACGTCGGTTCAGCATTCGACCCCGACGTACCCGTAGCAGCAGAAGCAGAAGCAGACTTCCGCGATAGGATGTTCTCATTGCGGGAAGCCAGGACATGTGGTGGCAGATTGTCGCAGGGCGCAGGGATTGTGCCTGACTTGTGGAGCAGCAGATCATAGAGTTGGAGCTTGCCCGAATAGGGGTGGTTCATCTGCATCCAACCCTTCTAGCTCTTCGGTGAGAGGACCGACCCCAACACCAGTTCAGCAGCAGCAGTATCAGTCTTCGAGGCCCTTGCCGCCTCAGTCTCAGGCATTCCAGCAACAACACCCCCAGCAGTATGCACAAGCCCAAGCTCAGACCCAGAATAGGCAGAGAGGTTTCCAGCAGAGGGGACCAGCAGCCAGAGGACAAGGTCAGGCCATGATGATGGCTATGGAAGAAGAAGTTGCACCAGGTGAGGTAGTGGCAGGTACTATTTTCGTCAACTCCTTTCCAGCTTCGGTATTGTTTGATTCTGGTGCATCGCATTCATTCATGTCTGCACGATTCGCGACACGGATAGGATTGGAGCCCGAGTCATTATCAGTGAGGCTCAATATACTTACTGGTAATGGCCTTGTGGGAGTAGATCGAGTGTTTTCCTCGTGTCGGATCGTAGTTAGCGGTAGGGAGTTCCCCGCTAGATTCATAGAGTTTTCTATGGCAGACTATGATGTAGTCCTAGGCATGGATTGGTTGAGGAACCAGTATGCTAGGATAGACTGCCATAGTGGCAGAGTTGTCTTTAGTATCCCCAGCGAGCCAGAGTTTTCGTTTTCTAGAGGCACAGTGGAGCCATCTTCTCCAGCATTGCGGATGGCAGTAGCAGCAGTGCAGTTATCCCGGATAGTTGAAGAGTTTCCAGATGTCTTTCCAGAGGAGCTTCCAGGGATGCCGTCGGAGCGGGAGATTGAGTTCACTATATACTTGATTCCTGGGACAGTACCAGTATCAGAGCGAGTCTACAGGATGGCGCCTTCAGAGTTGGAGATTTTGTACAAGATGATTGAAGAACTGAGGACCAAGGGATTCATCCGTACAAGTGGATCGCCTTGGTGAGCCCCGATGCTTCTTGTGAAAAAAAGGATGGTACGTCCAGGCTATGTGTTGATTATCGTACCTTGAATTCGGTGACAATCAAGAACAGATACCCTCTTCCGAGGATAGATGACTTGTTTGATCAGCTCAGAGGGGCTTCAGTATTCTCGAAGATCGACTTACGGTCGGGATATCACCAGATCAGAGTCAGAGAGCAGGACATCCCGAAGACAGCATTCAGATCGAGGTATGGACATTGGGAGTTCCTTGTTATGCCCTTTGGAGCGACCAATGCGCCGGCCGTATTCATGGACCTCATGAATCGCATTTTCATGCCTTACTTGGATCAATTTGTGATCGTGTTCCTAGATGATATCCTGGTCTACAGTAAGAGTGAAGCAGAGCATGAGCAGCATCTCAGAGTCGTCCTTCAGACGCTTAGGGAGCATCAGTTGTACGCCAAGTTCAGTAAATACGAGTTCTGGCTCGATCGTATTTCATACTTGGGTCACATCATTACCAGAGGAGGAGTGGAAGTGGATCCCTAGAAGATTGTGGCTATCGAGTCATGGCCGGTACCCAGCTCAGTAGCAGAGGTTCGCAGCTTCCTTGGATTGGCCGGCTACTACCGGCGCTTCGTTTCAGATTTTGCAAGGATTTCAGCGCCGATGACCCAGTTGACCCTCAAGGATGTGCCGTTTGTTTGGACAGCAGAGTGTCGGGAATCATTTGAGAAGTTGAAGCGAGGTTTGATAACGACTCCCATTCTCACCCTTCCAGATGGGACCGGAGGATTCACAGTTTATTGCGACGCTTCAGGCAGAGGATTGGGGTGTGTCTTGATACAGCATGGGAAGGTAATATCTTATGCGTCACGTCAACTACGTGATCATGAGAAGAATTACCCGACCCACAACTTGGAATTGGCGGCGGTAGTGTTTGCTTTGAAATTATGGAGACACTACTTGTACGGAGATAGAGTGGAGATCTTTACTGATCATAAGAGCCTGAAGTATGTTTTCACCCAGAAAGACCTTAATATGCGGCAGAGAAGATGGCTCGAGCTACTAGTGGACTATGATGTGGATTTACAGTATCATCCCGGGAAGGCCAACGTTGTAGCAGATGCATTGAGCAGGAGAGCCGGAGTTTATTTCCTGACGGCGTAACCAGAGTTATTGGCAGATCTTCAGAAGATGGGAATTGAAGTGGTTCTTCCAACCAGTGTGGCATTGATGGCCAGTCTACAGGTTCAGTCCAGCATAGTTGAGAGAATCCGGATGGCGCAGTCAGCAGATTCCAAGATCCAGCGACTCAGAGCAGAGTGTGAAGCAGGAAGAAGGCCAGAGTTATGTATCCATGAAGACGGTACACTTCGGCATGGCACTCGTCTTTGTGTACCCAGTGGAGATATCAGACAGGAAGTCATGGCAGAAGCTCACAGTTCGCAATATTCTATTCATCCGGGTGGTACGAAAATGTACCGTGATATTCGTCAGCATTTCTGGTGGAATGGCATGAAGAGGGAGATAGCCCGATTTGTCTCTCGGTGTTTGGTTTGCCAACAGGTTAAAGCTGAACATCAGAGGCCCGCTGGACTTCTTCAACCCTTACTGTTCCCAGAATGGAAATGGAAACATATAACCATGGATTTCGTGACCGGATTGCCCAGATCTCCGACCGACAGAGATGCTATTTGGGTAATTGTGGACAGGCTTACCAAGGTGGCATACTTTCTCCCATTCAGAGTTGGACAGTCGACGGTGCAGTTAGCAGAGATGTATCTCAGGCAGATTGTCAGGCTTTACGGTGTACCAGTCAGCATCACCTCGGACAGGGATTCAAGATTCACATCACACTTTTGGCGCACCTTGCAGAAGAGTTTGGGGACTCACCTCCAATTCAGCTCAGCTTATCACCCACAGACGGATGGTCAATCAGAGCGCACAATCCAGACTCTTGAAGATATGTTAAGATCTTGCACCCTTGACTTCGGTGGTTCATGGGAGAATCATCTGCACCTGGTAGAATTCTCGTACAACAACAGTTATTAGGCCAGTATCCAGATGGCACCTTTCGAGGCTCTTTATGGCAGGAAGTACAGATCTCCGCTAGCATGGGACGATGTCGGGGAGAGGCAGATGCTCGGACCCGAATTGATTTCCCAGAAGGTTGAAGTGGTCAGGAAGGTCAAAAATCACCTCCGAGTTGCCCAGGACCGCCAGCGCCATTGGGCTGATGCTCATCGGCGTCCCTTAGAATTTGCTGTCGGCGACCATATATTCCTTAGGATCTCGCCTAACCGCGGCATCATTCGCTTCGCCGTACGGGGAAAGCTTAGTCCTAGGTATATAGGGCCGTTCGATATTCTAGAGCGAGTAGGAGATGTATCCTATCGTCTCGCTCTTCCGCCGTCGCTAAGTGAGGTGCATGATGTATTCCATGTGTCCCAATTACGATGGTATATTCCGGACCCGAGCCACATCCTAGACCATTCGGAATTGGTTGTTGGTACCAACCTTTCGTATGAGGAGAGGCCCGTGTCTATATTGGACCAGAGGGAGAAGATACTCAAGAACAAGACTATTAAATTAGTCCATGTTGCTTAGGGCCATCACTCTCTAGGTGAGTCAACGTGGGAGCGTGAGGATGACATCCGATCGCGATATCCCTACCTGTTTGACTCGTGAGGTATAATGTCTTTCTTATGCCTTACGTTTTCCCTTCTTTTCTTGCATTGTATGATTGCATGATTGAACTGCTTAGTGTAACTTGCCTGTGCTTAATGTAGCTTATCGAGACAATTTCTAGCTCCTTGATTAAATTCCGAGGACGGAATTCTTTTAAGGTGGGTAGAGTTGTCACCCTCATTTCCCGTATTTCCCGTATTTCGTTTTTATACTCGTATCTGGATTTTGACATGTATTTTTATTTTTTCTCAACTTGTGGAATTTCGGTATTTCTTGTATTTTAGGTTTTTGGCATGGTTCGGTTTTAATTGGTTGGATTGGGTTGGTTTGATTTGGTTTATTATGTGTTGGATCACCGTAACCTATGCTACCCCCTCAACCCACCACAACTCCCCCTCTTTATATCCCCACCTACCACTCTCTCTCCTCATAACCACCATTTATTTCCTTCTTCTTCTTCTTCTTCTTCTCCTTCCTCAACACAACTCTCCCAACCCTAGGCAAGTGCACCTTGCCACTTCATGAGAGCCCTATTTTCTTGATTCATTTGCTAGATTAGGACATGGTGATCAACATTAGAACTTGGGTTTTTATGATTTGGAGTCTCCATTGTTCTAGATCTAAGTCTTCCTATTTTTGGATTTTTGCATGTTTTGATCTATTTTAGTTGGTTTCCTATGAGTTTTGATATTTCCATGTGGAAGAGCATTCAATTCCACCTAAATTAGAACTTTGGAAATCCGGATTTGGAGTTCGGATGGCCAAGTTATGAATTTTGAAGCCTTGAGTTCATCCATGGTGTTCTTGCTGTTTGGAGAAGACAGTGAGCAGTGTGCAGAGCTATTTAGCTTACGCACCCTGAGCTACGCACGCTCTTTAGCGCTGCGTACGCAGGCTTGAGTACGCTTCCTTTTGGAAGCGTGTCTCCTTGAGCGTGCGTGACTTTTCACGCAGCTGCTCCCTTGAACGTGCGTGACTTTCACGTACACTGCTCCCTGTAGCGTGCGTGACTTTTCACGCAGCTGCTTCCTTGAGCGTGCGTGACTTTTCACGCAGCTGCTCCCTGTAGCGTGCGTGACTTTTCACGCAGCTGCTTCCTTGAGCGTGCGTGACTTTTCACGCAGCTGCTCCCTTGAGCGTGCGTGACTTTCACGTACACTGCTCCCTGTAGCGTGCGTGACTTTCACGTACACTGCTCCCTGTAGCGTGCGTGACTTTCACGTACACTGCTCCCTGTAGCATGCGTGACTTTTCACGTACACTGCTCCCTTGAGCGTGCGTGACTTTCACCTACGTTGCTCTCTCAGCGTGCGTGACTTTTCACCTATGCTGCTCTCTGTAGCGTGCGTGACTTTTCACCTACGCTGCTTTCAGCGTGCGTGACTTTTTCGTACGCTGCTCCCCTGACCCCTTGCTTAACCATTGGCTCTTGGAGTTTTGGTCTTATTTCTTTAAGCTTGACTCTTCTATTGTCCTGTATATTGATATTTTATTAGATATTTTATGCCCATTTTATATCCTTACGCCTTTTGTCATAAACTTGATTTTACTTAATGTGTTTGGAATGACTATTGCACATGGCTTGATATGACAAGGAACTAGCATAACACGACAGTGACCCATAGTGGTGCACTCCTGACATGACCAACCTGACATGATAGTGGCCCGTCGTGGCGCACTCCTGACAAGTACCCTGACATGATTTATCTTGATAACTTAACTTGACTTGCCTTGACACCGTGGGTAGTTTTCTTGCTTGCTTGTTAAATCCACTTGTCCTGTCTTGCATCATGTCTAGGATGGGACTCCTGAGTACCACGGTCAGGACTACCTACTAAGATGGATTAAGGTTAATAACTAGAATAACACAGTAGTCATGAAGAGATTGACACAGCTACAGGCAATCCCGTTACCTGGGCGCTCTCGGGATCTGTAGCCTGCCGTCGAGTAGGGCACATTTCCAGCACACCGTCACGTGTTGCACCCTCTAAGTCACCTAAGGGTACATTTGTCTCCTGGATGATGTACCCACCTGAATTCAATCCTAATCTTTCGTCCTGGGTAACCTGGATGGTCTGCAGGGCTTGTGGCTGTGGAACAATCTCACTGCATCTTGTTAGTAATTAGGCCGTTGATAACCCTAGTTAGTTAAAGTAGTAAGCCGTAGTATCTGCTTGGCCGTGATTGATTGAATGAGGTATAACCAGTCTAGCCAGGTCTCGATCCAGTACAAGGTTGCTCCCTGTCTTGATTTCTTACATTATTATCTTACCGATAAATGGTGGGAAACCAAGTTCTGTTCAGATGAAGGGTTACAACCCCGGTCCATGTTTGGTTTACGGGTTGTAACCTGGCTATCGGAATAATCCTATGGTTATCTCGTTGTATATCACCCTGCCATGTTTTTCATAAATTCTAGTTTTAAATATTATATTTTCATGTGCTAATTGCTGGCTTTTGTTCTTATTTCGTGGCCCCCTTGTGGCACTTGCTCTTTCTGGGGTTGACCCAGCTGATTTTGTGTGGCCAGATTTCGGAGCAGCTTCCGAGGATCTACCATGCTTCCAGCCCAATGGTGGTGACTAGAAGGAACCCGGGCTACGAGTGGGTTTTCTATTTTGTTTCGCTCACTCTATTGTAAAGTTATTCTTTTGAGGCGTTTAGCCGACGAGCACCTGTTAGCTCGATGCACTTTACTTACTGTCTGCCTACGGGCTGTAACATGATTAACAAATCCTAGGGTTGATCATGTATGACTTAACTCTTGCTAGTCCCCGCATTTTGTACGACTAGCTTCATGATCAGCTGAATATGTAATATTTGGGACGCCTTATTATTGTATATTTAATGATCATACATCTTGCGACCTTACTTACTTGCTTGTTATTGAGACACTAGGCTTGTTCATGACCATAAGAGACTGTTGGCTTGTAGTAAACCCTCATATTTCTAGACAGCCGTGACCGTATATCGAGGTGGTTTCCATTTCCATATACGTTGCTGGCTGTGTCTGCCCCCGCTCTCCAGTATTCTGGTTCTGGGGTGTGACAGTTTTGGTGTGATTTGGTGATGTGTGGGAATCAATATGGGGATGTATGAAAACTGGATACTAAGTTTCAGTTTTCTGTTTTGGGGTTTGATTTCTTTTGTTTTGATTTTGCTGTGAATGTCCCCCTTAGCAGTCCCATTCTAGTCCTCAATACCTGTCCACAAAATCAGTCCCTAAACCAAGCCCCAGCTGTCCAAACTCAGTCCCTTACCTGTCCTCCTAAACCATCCCTAGCAACCCCAAGACAGTCCCATTTTTCCAGCTTGTTCAGTCCTTCAAAACCTGTCCAAAAACCAGTCTAATATCATGCCAATTCCAGCCTATAACAGGTCCCCTATTTGACAGTAATACCAGTCCCCTTTTAGCCTATATCACTGTCCTAATAACAGTCCATAGAAGCCCCTTGTTCAGCCTACAAAAACCTATCCCATAGCTCTCCTTAACCATTCCCAAATCTCCAATGTGCAGTCCACATTTGCCCACAAATACCTGTCCCTAAATCCACATCAAAACAGATCATATGCAAGCCCATTCCTGTCCCGAACAAGTCCCCCAAACTCAGCCATTGCAGCTGTCCTAAATACCTCTATATCCGTACATCAAAATCCCCAATACCTGTCCTCCATATCAGCCTTGTGTATGTGTGGTTGTGGATTATATGTGTGTGTGTTTATGAGCCTTGTAGATGTCCTATATCAACCCACTTTGTGAGTTTGTGTGTGTGTGGTTGTAAACCATTTGTGTGTGAGTTCATATATATATAAACCTATAGGTGAGCCTAAGTAGCTATTTGCCTATATGTGTGAGGGCCTAGAAGTGTGGTATCAAGAGTATAGTGAGTGAGTTGAGAGTGTATATGTATTTGTGTGTGTGTGTGAGCTATTTGGGTATTGTGTGAGCCTATATATGGATATAGTGAGCCTATATATATATAGCTACTAGCCTATAGGTGTGAGCATGAGTGTTAGCCTATATGTAAGTCTATATGGGCGTTGTATGTGTGAGTGAGTGTGGTATCTTGAGTGTAATGTGAGTATGGTACAAGGGTAAGGGTAAGATAATAGGTAATAGCCAATATGTACCATAAGATGACTCAGATGACTTAGATATTAGGTTTTCTTGGTAGGTAATGTTAATATAGGATGGTATCTAGCTATCCTAGGAAGCCTAGGCCAGTATTCCTAGGTTAGAGTGGTATTGTGCAAGGTATTGGTATTTACCTTGGTAAGGTAATATAGGTAATGCATAGAAATAGGGTATTTGAGTTTGGAGTCTAAGACAGAGTTAGAACTTGGTTCCCTTGGTTGGTAATGATCAAATATAGTGCTCATAGACTAGTTTTGACGTCGGTTGACCATTTTGACCAAAAGTCAACAAAAGTCAACCGAGAGTCAAACATAGCCTTTAAGCGACCAGATTTGACCAAAACCAAACCAGAGTTGACCAGTTGACTGAAAGTCAACAGTTGGTCAACATGTGACTCGTTTGACCTAGGGTTGACTCAGTGTTGACCAGAGTTGACCAGAGTTAACTTTTTGACCAAAAGTCAACTGTAAGTCAACCCTTGACCCAAATTGACCTAGTTTGACTTGGATTGGTTTCCTGTGACATTGTTTGACCTTGATTGTCCTAGTGTGACTCAGTATGACCTAGTTTAGCTTAGTGTGACTTAGGTTTGACCTAGATTGACCTAAATTTATTTAGAATGCATTATAATGCATCTTATTATCATTTTTAGACTCATAGTGACTTGTACTGTTCTATAGGAGACAGACACCACTCCTCGGACAGTATATTCTCTTCAGACACTCAGGCTATCAGGCGAGTACATTCTCTGACCGTTTCATACTTGTATGGATTTAAATTCTTGCTCTAGATTACTGTACTTGATGCTGACACGACTGTTATCACGGATTAGTACTATATGGATCTTCTTTTGAGATGTTATCTTATTGTATTCACTAAATACATATTGTGTTGTGCGTTTCACTTCCATATTGTATTTATTGAATATCCATATCCTTGTATACTCACTGTGCATATTGTACTCTCATTATCACATGAGCCCCAGGGATAGACCATTGTACACTATTGTATAACATTGTACATCCATTGTATAACATTGTACACTATTGTATAAGATAACGTAACTGGAGTAGATCCTTGTGTATTGATTGGGGAGGGGGAGTAGAATTGGTTATGTACTCAAATCCTATTGTACAATATTGTATAACTATTGTATATGTCTATTGTACACCCACGTACAATGGAGTTACCTTTGCATTTTCCTAGCCCGTTTACATAACGAGATTGTACTCTAAAATCACATGTTCCTTACAGTTCTTACTTATCATATTTAGATATTTCCTGTTATCAAATCCCTACTGTTTTTCATATATCTTCTTCTTTCAGCGTTTCATGTACTTTACTCTATTGCATGCTTTATATTTCCTAACTCGATATGAACTGCGTGAGATGTTTTGTGCTCGCTCCTGTCCTAACTGGACCTGTTGAAAATATTACAGAGGATGAGGATGAGGCCTGCATAGACACTTACTATGGGACAGCTGTAGGTGACATGGGTAACCCAGATTTCCAGCCTGATCCACTAGCTTAGAGACTGAGGCTCCCTAGTCTAGGTTTTACTATTTCTGTCTTTTGAGATCTGATTGTATATATTCTTTCATTTTCAGTATTAGAGACTTGTATTGAGTTGGATGTTCTGTTTTGTATGGCAGTAGACACTTAGACTCTTTCTCTCTGATTGTATCCTATTGATCTTTTTATTCCAGTATCTATCTATCTTTTATTTTCATCATTCTGCCTTAGATGTGATTGAGACTGTATATTGTTATGTCACCTCCATTCGGAGTGTATATACTGTACAGGTACCTTTATATTGTTAGATGATTGACCTAGGACAGCGTTCTACCGCCGACACTGCGGCGTAGGCTGGGCGTTGTTACGTTCTCGTACCCTCACAGTGGGTGCGGGTCGTGACACACGGGACGTGAGAGCACGACACACGGGTAGGCGACACTCAAATCTTGCAGGCATGCGACAAACAAATCGCGTAGCGCACGGATATACGGCGCGTAGAGCGCGAGAGCACGGCGCGCAGGTGTGTGGCCCTAAAACCATGCAGGCGCACGACAAACAAATAGTGCAGGTCCCAGATGTAAGGCACACGGAGCGCGAGAGAACGGTGCGCAGGCGCGCGACACTCAAGTTGCGTAAGCGCGCAACCGTGAAACACGCAGCGTGCGAATGCAAGGCACGCAGAGCGCGAGAGCACGGCGCACAGGCGCACCACCAACGAATCACAGTTACGCAGTACACGAAATGCTTAGAGTGCAGATGCACGACGTGCGGGGCGTAATAGCAAGACGTGCAGGCGTGCGGCCAACGAATCATACAGGAGCACGTCGCACAAAATGCGCAGCACACGGATGCACGACGCTCCGAGCACGAGAGCACGGCACAGGCGCACGACCAAGAAATCGCATATGCGGTACTGTTTATCATCCCAACAACACCGAAGATGTACGGGAACCCTTGAACACGAAAAATGCCAAAACTAACTCAAAATAAATCAAAATCAAGTGGTTCAAAAGGCAAAATTGGGTAGAATAAAATTTCCCCAATATGGAACCCTTAAATTTTAGAAATAAAAAAGTTTAACAGATCAAAACTAAAAAAACCAAGAAAACTACAAATTTAGATCAACAAAAATGTAAACATTAAAACCAAAAACTAAAGTTCTAAAGAGGCTTAGAATTATGCAAGAAAGAGACTAGAACAAACAAAAATGGCAAAAAATTAATATTTTTCAAGATTTGGCAAGATGTACTTGTCTAGGGTTGGTGAAGGCGTAAATGTAGAAGAAGATGAAAAGCAAATGAAGTTAATGGAGGGGGAGAGAGAAAAGTTGGTTTTTATACAAAACCCTTCATCTAAAACCATAATGCACCTTTATGCCATAAAGGCAAAAGACAAAACTGTTAAATTAATATGATAATGTAATCTAATATTCAGGGAGGAAACCAAGGTAATTTTTGCCATTTATTCAATCTTTTACTTGATAATGTAATTATTAATGTGATAATGTAATTTAATATGATAATGATAATGTAAACTGTTGAAGACAAAACCCTTATGCCAACATAAGCAACCTAACCCCTTTTTGCCATTTATTCAATCTTTTACTTGTTCAAATTATGTAATCACCAAGAAACTTATATGAACTGATCAAACTTTTTTCGTCCAAATGGTAATGACCTCTATCTGACAATGAGGCGCTGAAATTTCAAGCAACTAAATATAGAAACACCTCTTTGTAAACATTAATATAAGGATATGACAGGATAGAGGTCAGTGGATGGAATTCCCATAAATGCCCAATAACACCTCTCAAATGCCCAATAACATGTATTTAATGACATCTTCACCTATCCACTTTAGTATTTAACATATAAGTCAATTAATTGTGTCATAGTTTTTCATATGATAAACTTTGATACAACATTTTCCTTTTCTTTTTTTGAAGTTTGTGATTTACTTATGTTTTATTTTACTTATTGTGAAAATATAGAGGAACGATGATAAACAGAGAGTGGATACACAGTAATAACAGAGTGAGTACTGAATATAGAGAAGGGATTGCTGCATTTATTGAATTAGCATCTAGTCAGGAAGGAGTTAATAGAAGAATCAGGTGTCCTTGTAATAAATGTAGGAACACCGAATTCAAATATACAGTTGAAGTTAGGTTGCACTTGTTAAAAAATGGATTTAATAAGAGCTATACAACATGGATTCTTCATGGTGAAAAATTAAGGGACACAACAGAAACTTCCAATATTAACTGTGATGAGCATTTGAATGATGAAGTCCAAATGGATGATGTTGATGACTTAATTGGGCTAGTTCATGATGCTTATGCCTTTGAGAATGTGAATTCTTCTCAAACACATGAAGAAATGTTTGGTGAAACCCCAAATGATGAGGCTAGTAAGTTTTACAAGCTACTAAAAGATGCTACCGTGGAACTTTATCCGAACTCTAAAGTCTCCAAACTATCCTTTATTGTGAAATTTCTAAACTTAAAGACTCTTCACAATTTGACAGACAATGCAGCAGATGCTATGTTAGAGTTTTGCAAGGAGATTCTGTTGACACAAAGTCACAGTCAACCAAATATCGATAACATTGATTAAATAATACTTGTAATAATTCAATACGACACACGACGTCCACATCAAGCTCAAGTCAGACGACAGCCCAGTCTTTGCAATTCAGTTATTTATGAGTCTGTATTTTATAATTTTATTGAGTCTAGACTGTTGTAAACTGTGTCATGCTGAGCTCTTGAGACTTGACCAAAAGCCTACCCAAATCCATAAACTCCACCATCCAGAAATAAGCCCACAGGTCCACCATCCAAAAATTACATGACAAATATTCTGACGAGGAGAAGAAACAGGCAAGTCTAGATGCGAAAGCTATTAATGCTTTATTCTGTGCTATAGACAGGAATGAGTTCAACAGGGTATCCACATGCACCACATCCCACGAAGTATGGAAGCTTCTAGAAGTGACGCATGAAGGAACCACCCAAGTCAAGGAATAAAAAATAAGCCGTCTCACTCAAGAATACGAGGCATTCAAGATGAAGCCAAACGAGACGATCACGCAGATATTCACAAGATTCCTCGACATCATCAACCCCCTATCCTCGCTTGGGAAACAATATTCAAATCACGAGAAGATTCGCAAGCTACTTAGGGGGTTACCAAAAATTTGGAACCCTAAGGTGACAGCCATCATAGAAGGAAACGATCTCACAACCATGTCCATGGAAATCTTGATAGAAAAGCTAATGACTCATGAGCTTGACCTCAAGGCCTTCGAAGAGCCTGCCCCTAAGGCTAAAGAGATCGCACTCAAAGCTCACCGACGGAGGGCTGAACCCGAAGAGACGGATGACGACAACTCAGAAGATGATGATCAAGCCCTCATGGTTCGCAACTTCAAGAAATTCTTTCGCTTCAACCGAAGAAAGAAGGAACCACAAGAAGATGAAGAAGAAGAGCCTACTTGTTACGGTTGCAAGAAGACGGGACATGTCCGAAAAGACTGTCCATTCTCAAAGAAAAGCAATCGCTATGAGAAGCCATACAAGAAGACCTCTTCAAAGAAATATGCCAACACAAGCATCTGGCATGAAAGTGATGCTAGTGACTCCGAGGAAGAAAAGAACTCTCCTCAAGATACGGCTAATGTTTGCCTAATGGCAACATCCGACAAGGTATCTAACGAAACTCTTGACGACTTCACTTTTGATGAACTTGGCGATACTTTCACTGATTTACTTAGTGACCATAAAAAGGTCATTGGTAAATACAAACAAGCCAAGGACAAAATCAAAAGTCATAAAGTTGAAATACAAAGACTTTCTCTTTTACTTGATAATATTAGAGACACTGCACCCACGGATGTCACTGATGAGGTATCTAAGCTTAAAATAAGCTTACATGATGCCGATGCACGTATTGAGCAACAAACACAAGAAATCACAACGCTCAACACGGAGCTTGCAGAAGAAAAGAATAGACACAAGATTACTATTACTAAGTTGCATGGTTTGAATGCTAAGATTACTGAATTGCAAGCTGTCTCTAAGAAACTAGAGACTAAATTGGAAAAACAGGTTGCTCAACCTCAAACCCAACCACATGAGACACACACAAAGCATGACACTACTCATACTAGTAAACCACGTCATACTCATACTGCTCACAATCGTGCTTACATATACACACAGTTTCACAAACCTCATGCACGTAGAAATAATCGTCATATGTCACATAAACATCATGCTACACACAGTCATCATGCCATGCCATATAGACAATCTCATCATGCCATGCCATATAGACAATCTCATCATGTCATGCCTTATAGACAATCTCATCATACCATGCCATATAGACAACATCATCATGCCATGCCATATCAACATCATCACTATGCTGAATCTATATATCATCAATATTCTTATAGACATCATCAGCATGCTCCTAATGTGAATAGAAATGCTACATGCACTTATTGTGGTCTACATGGACACATATCACCATAATGTAGAATCAGAAGATTAGTTGATAAAAAGATATATGCATGGTTTCCAAAAGCTAACTTTTCAGGACCCTCAAGAACTTGGGTACCAAAGGTCACATCTACTCTTGATGTAGGTGGACCTTCCATCCTCAACTAAGAGTAAGTGGATTCTCGATAGTGGATGCTCGCGACATATGACGGGAGACGCACATCTTTTCGCATCACTATCGATGAAGAGAGAAGGATATGTATCCTTCGGAAATAACCTAAAAGGGTATATTATAGGTAAGGGTGTTATTGGCTATCCTCCCTCTCCCGTAATAAAGGATGTCTGCCTAGTGACCGAGTTAAAGCATAACTTGCTCAGCATCAGTCATCTTGCTGACCATGGTTATGACATTAACTTTGGACAAAACAAATGCCTTATATATGATAGGTCAACAGGAGACATTGCTTTTGAAGGGATAAGAGAGGACAATATTTATATTTTCTATTTGTCTCTAGATACTAACCATGCAGGTAGATGCCTATATGCTCATAAAGATGAACGGTTACTATGGCACCAGCGTCTTGGTCATGCCAACATGGATACTATATCCAGGCTATCAACCAAGAAGCTAGTTAGAGGCTTGCCCGATATCACATTCAAAAAGGACACCGTATGTGTCGAATGTGAGTTGAATAAGGCAACCAAATCATCTTTCCATTCCATAAACTCTGTAAGTACTACTAGACCCCTGCAACTACTTCATATGGATTTGTTTGGTCCTAGTAGAGTAGCCAGTCTTGGTGGAAAACTCTATGCATTTGTTATTGTTGATGATTTTTTAAGATTTACTTGGGTTTTCTTTCTTTCTTATAAAAGTGATGCTATTTCAGTTTTTAAGATTTTGTCAAGAAAGTTCAAAACGAAAAAGGCTACATGATCACTCGAATACGAAGTGTTCATGGAGGCGAATTCGAAAATTCTGACTTTGAAAAGTTTTATGATTCCAATGGTTTTGATCATGAGTTTTCTTGTCCTAGAACTCCCCAACAAAATGGTGTTGTGGAGCGGAAGAATAGGACTCTTGGCGATATGGCTAGAGTCATGTTGAACAAGTTTTCACTTCCGAAATACTTTTGGGCTGAAGCTGTCAGTACAGCATGCCACATTTTAAATAGGGTACTTATTCGTCCTATTACGAAAAAGACACCCTATGAGCTTTGGTTTGGGAGAACCCCAAATGTTTCTTATTTTGGAGTTTTTGGCTGCAGATGTTTTATCCTTAACACCAAAGACAACTTAGGCAAATTCGATGCCAAAGCTGACGATAGTATTTTCCTTGGCTATGCCGCAAAGAGTAAGAGATATATAGTTTTTAACAAACGCTCTTTAATTATGAAAGAGTCTACAAATGTGACTTTTGATGAAGATAACAGTGCAACAGCTACTCTTGATGATGATGTTGAACCATCAACGTCTACTCCAATGAACACCACAACCGAAACAAATTCTCTGGAAAGCTTGCCTAAGAAATTCTCTTTCAAGCCCTCATCCAGAAAATTTGGTAATCGGTGAGGTTTCACGAGGAGTAACTACTAGATCATCATTAAGAGACTCTATTGCTAGCACTGCCTTTATTTCACAAATTGAGCCTAAAAATATTTCAGAAGCTTTCAATGATAAACTTTGGATTTCTGCTATGCAAGAAGAACTCAACCAATTCGAGAGGAGCCAAGTATGGGAACTCGTTCCTAGACCGCTAATCACTCAATTATTGGTACTAAATGGGTTTTTAGAAACAAAGTAAATGAAGATGGTTCAGTCACACGCAACAAAGCTCGTCTTGTAGCCCAAGGATACAACCAAGTGGAAGGTATCGACTACGATGAGACATATGCTCCTGTTGCTAGATTAGAATCCATTCGGATGCTTTGTGCATTTGCAAATTTTCAAAATTTTAAATTATTTCAAACGGATGTTAAAAGTGCTTTCTTGAATGGTTTTATTAAGGAGGAAGTTTATGTAAAACAACCCCCTGGCTTTGAAAATCACAAATTTCCCGACCACGTGTTCAAGTTAAAGAAAGCGCTATAACGGCCTCAAACAAGCCCCCAGAGCTTGGTATGAACGGCTTAGCAACTTCTTACTTGAGAAAGGTTTTTCAAAAGGGAAAATTGACACTACACTTTTCATAAAGTCTTTGAAGGACACTATTCTTTTAGTTAAAATATATGTAGACGATATTATTTTTGGTTCTACTGATGAAACCCTTTGTCAAGATTTTGCCAAGTGTATGTAGACCGAGTTTGAGATGAGCATGGTGGGAGAGCTCAACTACTTTCTTGGGCTGCAAGTCAAACAAATGTCAAATGGAACATTCATCTGTCAGTCAAAGTATACAAAGGACATGCTGAAGAAATTCGACCTTGATAACGTCAAACCAATCAGCACTCCTATGGCTACTTCAACCAAGCTTGAACCAGATGACAGCGACAAACCCGTAGATCAACGTAAGTATCGAGGTATGATAGGCAGTCTACTCTATCTTACTGTTAGTCGCCCTGATATAATGTTTAGCGTTTGCCTGTGTGCTAGATATCAAGTAAATCCTAAAGAATCACACATGACCGCAGTTAAGCGTATCTTTAGATACCTTAAGGGTACTGTTACAGTCGGCCTATGGTATCCCAAGTCAATATTATTTGACCTCATTGGGTACTCTGATGCTGATTTTGCTGGATGCAAGGTCAACCGTAAAAGTACGAGCGATACGTGTCATTTATTAGGAAAGGCTTTAGTCTCTTGGTTTAGCAAAAAGCAGAACTCTGTCGCACTATCCACAACAGAAGCTGAATACATAGCAGCTGGGCATTGTTGTGCACAAATTTTGTGGATGAAGCAAACCCTTGAAGACTATAATTTATCTTTCATGCATATTCCTATCTTTTGTGACAATACCAGTGCTATAAACTTGACTAAGAACCCTATTTGTTACTCAAGCACAAAGCACATTGAAATTCGATACCACTTTTTGCTTGATCATCAGCAAAATGGCACGATTAACTTAGAATTTATTGACACTGATCATCAGTTAGCTGATTTTTTCATAAAGCCATTATCCAAAGAGCGCTTTAATTTCCTTTGTCGTGAACTTGGAATTTTAGATGAAGCTGTCATAAATTAAAATGGACCTGCGTAAATATCGATTATATTGTGATTCTCTTATGATGAACTTGCTATGAGTACAAGCCGAAAGGGCCCTTCTGACAACAAGGTGTAAAAGCCTAAGCGACACGGTGCACTAGTCCTCAGGACTACCGCTAGCTGGGATCCGGCCCCTGCAGCTAACTCATGGCAAATTCAAAATATTGAATTATAATATAACTCCTTGTTTATTATACGGTACATTTTGATTTATCACTTACTGATATGCTATTTTTCCATTTCATATTGCTATCTTTCTACTTCTACTATCTGGTTTATTGAAATTCTTAATCATTTATCTTTATTACTTATCTTGATTTTCCATACTTAACCAATTTTTTATCCTTTCAGCCTGATTTCAGTTCTGGGACAAGGACCCAGAATTCGGGCCGAACTCTGCCCTTACTAGAGTTCGGGCCGAGTTCGGCCTCCCTGTTCCAGAATCGGGGACAGGTTCCAGCCGTTGGTCAAAACTTGATCCAATGGTCCTGATTCACTCCGACCAAGAGAAACCCTTCCCTTATATTCAGTTTCTCTTCCTCCTCCCTCTTTCTTACCACCTTTTCTTCTTCTCCTCCACTATTTTCTCAAAACCCTAACCCTAATTTCTTCTCTATAGTGCTCCATTCTTTCCCAAATTCAAGGAGAAGGGCTATTTTTCAATTATCTTTCACTGTTCATCATTTATTTGAGGTATAACTTACTCTTCTTCTCTATTTCAATTTTCTCTACTTTGTGCTATGGCTCCTCGCTTGTTCAACCGTGGGAAGAGAATTCGGACCGAGGGAGCGTCCTCGTCGAATCCTCCTCCTCCCGTTGAGCAACCCGTTGAACAACATCAACCACCTCATCCATTGTTCAACCCTTCACGTCCACGTGATCCAAACACCTACGATGACCGACTTTTTATATCACTAGACGCATCCAATGAATGGTTTAGTAATTTTCGGACACGTCCGGTGTTTGCGGGATACCCCATTAACTTCACAATTTTCTCTCAATATGATGCACTCTTTAATGACCTTTGTCTTGACGAACTTGTTACTTCTAATTCGGTCATATATCGTAGTGCAATACAAATGTTTTACTACAACTTGACTCATGATGATACTCACATCTATTCACGTGTTGCGGGTATCGATATCTCATTTGATGATTTTGACTTAGCCGAATATCTTGAACTTCAAGAACCCAATTCTTGGGAAAAGCTTGTTGAAGCTCGGTCGTTCCGATTTCCCGACGGGACTTCCCTTGAAAGCTTCAAGGACGACTTGTGTACTCCGAACACACGTCCTCGCAAGCTTATGGCTAAATATCTAAATCCATATTTCTATGAACTTCATCGGATTGTTTTCAATACCATTCTACCCAAAGCGGGTTCTACCGATGAAATTATATATTTTGAAAATATCAGCTTTGTATCATCTCCACTTTTGTGTTCCTTTCAATCTTCCACGTACCATGATGGACTGGATGATTAACTATAGGAAGAAACCACGAGCCTTGGTTTATGCCTTATATCTTCCTATGGTCTTTCGTGCGTTCCATGTACCTCTTGATGATTGTCCTTTCTTGCCTGCTCCTGCCTTCTTATCTAAGGCACGACAACTTCAGGCAGTCGTAGCCTCTTCTGCCACTTCTAAGCATTCCGATGATGAGGAGCCCGATGCCCCTCCACTTGGACAGGATGCGCCACCTCCTCCTGCTACCCTTGACTCCATCCAGACCATGCTCCGAGATCGCTTTACCTTAGAGGACGATCGCTGGACTCAGATGGACTACCGTACTACCCTGCAGATGAGTGCCCTCAGCAACTCGCTGCACGATATTCGGTATTCCATGTCCCGTCATCCTTCTATGCCCATTCCTATGGAGCGGGATCCCGGTCACGAGAGATATCGCATTGACGATCCCTGGGTCATGCGCTACCTAGATCCGGATGCTGCTATTATGGACCCCAGCCATTCCTTCACTGATCCTTTCGACTCCGCTGGGCCTTCTCGTGCTCCATGATGGAGATGGCTTCCACCAGATGATGCTGCTGCTGATCATAGTTTATGTTTTATGTTTTCCAGTTTTTTAGTTGTTTAGTTGGATTTATGTACTTGGTTTATCATAAACTCTTTATGTTTTAGTTGTGATGACTCTTATGATTACTCTTTATGTTTTAGTTGTGATGACTCTTATGATTATCATAGCTCTCTTACTCTCTGCTCGTTATTATGCAGTTAATGTTCGTTAATATGCAATTTTTTCTCTTTTGGTGTGTTTGCCCATTATTACTTGCTTATATTGCTAAATGCCAAAAGGGGGAGAGATTTGTATATTTGTATATTGTACACAATTTTGTTTTTGTATATATGTGCTTTTGGTGCTTTTTGGGAGATATTCCTTATCAGGCCAACAGGTTCAACGCATCATTTACGGGAGAGCTATCTTATTTAGCTCGGCATCGATTATGGGGGAGCTATGCTTTTGTCATTGACTGTGTCCAGGTATGAATACTGAATATACAATTATTATTTTGTCAATTATCAATATGGGGGAGATTGTTGACACAAAGTCACAGTCAACCAAATATCGATAACATTGATTAAATAATACTTGTAATAATTCAATACGACATACGACATCCACATCAAGCTCAAGTCAGACGACAGCCCAGTCTTTGCAATTCAGTTATTTATGAGTCTGTATTTTATAATTTTATTGAGTCTAGACTGTTGTAAACTGTGTCATGCTGAGCTCTTGAGACTTGACCAAAAGCCTACCCAAATCCATAAACTCCACCATCCAGAAATAAGCCCACAGGTCCCTTAGAACCATTCTGTGCTCTGGAGACAGAGTTCGGGCCGAACTCTGCCTCCACACAGAGTTCGGGCCAAACTCTGCCTCCACACAGAGTTCGGGCCGAACTCTGTCCCCTTAAAATCAGCAACCTAAATTTTAGGGTTAGCTGGTTGCAAGTTGTCCAACGGCCAAATATTTGAAATTTTTACCCGAATTCTGGCCGAATTCTGCCTACAAAAACCCTATAAAAAGGCCAAGAATTCTCTCATTTCAAATCATCCAATCTTCTCTTCTCTTCTCTCTTGAAGCTCAACTAAGCCATACCCTTCCCATCTACTAGCCACAAGCATCCTAAGTCTCGAGTGCTCAACATCTCTCAGTTAGGAGTCTTGTGCAAGAGTTGAAGAAGTCGCTTGGAAAATTCCAAGCAATCGCCACTGCGATACTTTGTAAGAAGTTGACGTGCTCTTCTGTAGAAAAGGCACGGGTTGTAAACTACTATTTCAAAAATAGTGAATTTAATCCTGAGCTATAGTTCTCAGGCCTGGACTAGTCCTCCACGAGGGAAACCAGGTTAAAATCGGCTGTGTTTGCGTATGCTCTCTTTCTTCTCACTTTAAATTCTGCATTTACTCTGATTAGTTTTGTTTGTGATAGAGTTGAATTTTTAATTGGTTATTATTTCTATAAACTCTATTCACCCCCACTAGAGTTGCCATCTGTTCTTCAGATTCTTCCTAGTAATGCTTTGGTTCTAAAATGTTATTATGAGGCTCGCACCATCATTCGTGATTTATGTCTTGATTATGAAAAAAATGATGCTTGTAAGAATGACTGTATACTGTACTGGGAAGAACATAAAGATGCATAGTGTTGCCCAGTTTGTGGTTTATCTAGATGGAAGGTACTTCGTCGTAAACGTAAAATTCCTCATAAGATTTTGCATTATTTTCCACTTAAAGGGAGATTGCAGAAGTTGTTTATGTCAAAAAATACTGCAAAGGACATGAGATGGCATGATCAGGGGCGAGTTGATGATGGGATATTAAGACATCCAGCAGATTCTATGGCTTGGAAATCATTTGATGAGCACCACAAGTCTTTTTCTAAAGATCCAAGAAACGTACGACTTGGTTTAGCAAGTGATGGATTTAACCCTTACGGGAATATGAGCACTTCATATAGCATTTGGCCAGTTGTACTGGTTCCATATAACTTACCTCCTTGGTTATGCATGAAGCAATCGTACTTTATGATGACACTTCTTATTCCAGGACGTAAATGTCTTGAAAATGACATTGATGTGTACTTACAACCTTTGATCAAAGAGTTACTTGAGCTTTGGGAGGTTGGGGTTCATACATATGATGCATATTCACAACAAAATTTTCAATTACATGCTGCTGTATTGTGGCCTATTAATGATTTTCCAGCATATGGTAACTTATCTGGATGGGTGACTAAAGGAAAATTAGCTTGTCCATGTTGTCATAAAGACACAAGCTCTCTTTCAATTAGAAGCAAGCTGTGTTACATGGGCCATCGTCATTTCTTGCCAATTAATCATCCTTGGAGACGTAATAGGCGATCATTCAACGGAGAAATTGAGGATCGACTTGCACCTCAAATGTTAACAGGAGATGGAGTATTAGATCAATTATGCTTCTTTGAAGGCGTTATATTTGGTAAAGGTCAAAAAAGGAAGCGCACTGATTCTAATAATTTCTACAATTGGCGAAAGAAGAGCATTTTTTTCTACCTTCCTTATTGGAAAACTCTTAAATTGCGTCATAATCTGGACGTAATGCATATTGAATGTAACGTTTCAGATAATGTGCTTGGAACTATAATGAACATGGCAGGAAAGACAAAAGACACAATTAAGAGCCGTTATGATTTAGTGGACATGGGTATTAGAGAAACTCTCCATCCTCATGTTGAAGGTAATAAGGTAATCTTGCCTGCAGCTTGCTATGTCTTACCGCCAAGTGCGAAGATTAAATTTTGTAACTTTTTGGCAACCATAAGAGTTCCTGATGGTTTCTCATCAAACATATCAAGATGTGTCAATGTTGGCGAGAAGAAAATTCATGGTTTGAAGTGTCATGACCACCATATATTTTTTCAACGAATATTTCCACTTGCTATCAGGGGGTTACTGCCAAAAGAGGTGTGTGAGCCATTGATTGAGCTAAGTAACTTTTTAAGAACTTAGGTTCAAAGTCATTACGACTTGTTGATCTAGAGCAACTTGAAGAGCAGATTCCTATAACACTATGCAAGTTGGAAACAATATTTCCACCGGCATTTTTTGATGTGATGATCCACTTGCCAATCCATTTTTTTGATGTGATGATTCCTTATAGAAGGATGTATCCAATTGAAAGGTAACCCTTGTAGATATTATATCATTTTTACATTTTTATTGGGTTTTTTCTTTGAATTATAAATAAAAAATGATTCATTTTGTATAGGTATCTACGTATACTTAAGAAATATGTTCACAATAAAGCTCGTCCGGAAGGATCAATCGCTGAAGGATACATATTGGACGAGTGCTCTACATTTTGTGCACGGTACCTTAATAGTATAGAGACAAAATTGAATAAGGTACCAAGAAATGATGATGGTCGTGTCTCGAATCATGGGTTGTCAGTTTTTGGAAAATTCGGTCGTACAAAAGGAGCTTACGTCTTGTACGAGTTAAGTTTTGAAGAATATGACCAAGCTCGTATGTATGTGCTACAAAATTGTGATGAAGTTGGCCTTTTATTGAGTAAGTTATTGAACATCTTACTTGAAAATTTAGTTAACAGTCCAAGGAATTGGCGACTAAACAATTTATTCATTTTTAGGGAGCATAAAACTGAAATTTCAATGAATAGCTCAAGAAATGTATTGGAGAGGGATAACAAAGAGTTTCATATTTGGTTTTATCATCGTGTAAGTATATTACGTTATCAACTATATGTAGCAACCTTCTCTGACTTGTAGCCATTTATTAATTCAACCACATTTTATGCTAATAGGTATCAAAGCTACATGTAGATGGGCATGCAACAAATGATATCCTTAGTTTAGCAACTGGTCCTTTAAGAATGACTCATCGATATACCACATATATTGTCAATGGTTTTCGATTTCATATGAAAGATCGTGCCACGGAGAGAACTAGTCAGAATAGTGGCGTTCTAGTGAAAGGAGATGATTCTTCCCCAGAAAAAGAGTATTATGGCGTCTTACAAGATGTTCTTGAACTATCTTATATAGGAGGCCGTAAAGTGTTTCTCTTCAGGTGTCATTGGTAGGATGTGGGACGACTTGGAAGTGGATATAAAATTGATAAATATGGCTACACAAGTGTCAATGTGCATGGGTCTTTAAACAGTAATGAGCCTTTTCTATTATCCTCTCAAGCTGAACAAGTCTTTTACATTGAAGACAATGTTGCTAATGACTGGCTTGTTGTGGTTAAAACCACTCCCCGTGATCTTTACAGTATGTCGTCGTCACTTGAGAATGAAGGAAATTCAACTGATATTGATGATTCATCAGAAGAAGAAGATGCTTACCAACAACAAGAATTTGAGCAAAACGTGTATCCTACTTAACCCGAAGACATCAATCCTATCCTTTCTAGAGATGATGTTGAGCCTGAAAGCTTTTATGCTAATATAGAGTCAAATGCCTCTACAAGTGATGGATCCGAGGAGTTCATTGATGACAATTTAGAGCATCACCTTGATGATGATGGATTTGATAGTGATTTTGATGACGAGTTTAACTCTGATGAGTAATTTTGTTATTTTTATTTAAATTCTTATAACTGAAAACTGATTTAATTCATCTATCTCAATTCATCATACTCATATGTTTGGCTTTTGCTAGCTTATGTTTATTAATGTCTGTAGTTTAATGAGTTGGTATGATTTGAGTTAGTATGATCGTTTGATTTCTCTGGGCGTGAAGCTCTGGTATTAGTAGTCGTGGTAATATAGTTTCTTTTAAGAGTGAGCTTTTGGTAGTTTGGAAACATGCATGTCTGAAGTATTATGTTAACATATTCAGTTGTTGAACTTACTCTATTTGTCTTTGTTGTTATTGCACAATATCCATGTTAGTGCTTTGTGCCTAGTTTCTTGAAGCGGCCTGCTATACTCTGAATTTGCTGAATCTTATGCCAAGGATATACACTACCTAAGGAAAATGTTTTTAGTGATCAACAACATAGGTTCTGCAGATTTGTTCCAATTTCCTTCTCGTTATGTACCCTGTAAAATGATGTCAATATACTATGTAAGACTTATACAATAAATCACTAATTAAGATATTTTTTACTACAGATTGTTCTATAATAGCTAAATCGGACAGGATATTCTCCAATCGGCAAGGTCAAATGGGTTTGTGTCATATATGAAGCACATTTGACTGTCGTTCAGTTGAAATGTCCATGTTGAGAGCCTGAAGTTGCTTGTTGTACAAAAAATTGAAAGGAATAATTCAGATCTTGAGACATAAATTAGTCAACAAAACCCAATCTGAGGTCATAAACTTCCACAGACTGAAAATAGTTTAGGGGTAGTAATCATTGGAAGGTTACACATTACATAAAATGGGCTAAGAGAATTTTGCATGATTACCACACTTTCTTTTAAGTATAAGCTAACTTGGTTAATTTATGTTCTATATTAATAGGTTACTACTACTGGTGTAAGGAATTTGCATGAATTTCTTGACAAATCAAAGTTTAGCATACAATCTCTATAGCCCAAATTTCAATTATTTTGGTGTTATTAAGTAATTTTGTGCTTGATAATTGTGACAGTGTGGAGAGAATTTGTATGGGGAGTCCTTATCGGGGCTTTCGTTAGGGGTATGATATATCCGTTTGACACTTTAAAAACTCGAGTTCAGAGCCATGTTATTTTTGTAAGTTTTAACTTCTGAGTCATTCCATTTTGTTGCAACAACATTTCCGTGTAATTTGCCAACAACATTAAACTCCATTATTGCTTTTTATAGCCTACTTGCTTTGTGCAGCACCAGGCTTACAATAATTTTTAACTTAACTGTCTAAAGTTGACTCAACACGACTTTGAACTGTCTGTCATGTTTAAGAAGAAAAGAAATCAAGTTAGTGTTTACAATTGATTTTTAAACAGCTACAAATTCAAAAGGCACCAACGATTATGGGGACAATGAACAGATTTTAACTCTGAAACAAACAATTCAAGGGTGACACATTTAAGTATAAACTATAAAAAGATGGTGGAGGGATCACAAGTGCACCAGCAACAAGAATGAATCGGATGATGCAACAAATGTATTGCAGAATTGAATCCGATGGTGGTTGGTTACAAGAATGAGTGGTTTGTTGGTAACTGGATAATATAGTTCACACCAAATATTTGGTTGTGTGGTCTTGCTTCCGGGAAACAACAGTATAATTCAAAATATCTTGCAAAAGTTGGATAGCATCCTCTTCCTGATCAAGTTGGCAGATCTGCCTAAATTTCAGGTTCTCAATTGAGTGAAACTGCACGGATTCAAACATTTCAGACCATGTCACTAAAAATAAAATTAACTAGTAGATAAAGTAAAGTCATGAGACGATGCCATCACACACACAGGCAAGACAAAAGCAACTTCTGTATTGTGGATGATCTAATTCTGCCAAAAACAAGGCCCTCGGTTTACCTACTAGCAAAAGATCAAAAAGAACAAATGAATACATAGCATACAAGATGAGGTATTGGCCCTCAGAGTACCTACTAGCAAAATATCTAATTCTTGATGCATAGAGTCTTTGTGCTATAAAGTTTCTATCCCTCCTTTTCTTTTAATAAGTTTGTTATATTGCAACAATGCTTGAGTTTAGACTGAAATATTGTTGGCAAATTGGACTTTGTCATCTGGTTAAGTTTGAACTTCTGAGTCATTCCATTTTGTTGCAACAACATTTTAGTCTAATTAGACTGAAATGTTGTTGGTAAATTAGACTGAAATGTTGTTGCAACAAGAATCTAATATTGTTTTGGCAGTCTTTCTTTCTATTTTGGCAGTTTTGGCTAGAGCCTGACCTACTGCTACATGAATCTAACTAGTTTGAAGTCTTTGCACCGAAATAATAGAGTTTAATGTTGTTGTTGGTAATGCTATGAATGATGTCTGGGTGCAATAATTGGAATGTTATTGGTAATGCTGATTAACTATTATCTTTCGTTGTTTAAGCTTAGGGTTATTCTCTATTTTGCAAACGATCCCAGTTTATGCGTCTAATTTAATGGAAGAAAGAAGAAACCTTCTGTTGTTGGAATACTCAAATCCAGATTAGGGGACTTCTATTGATGGTGGATTGGACAATGTTTATTTGAAAGAAACAAAGAGAACACAGTTTTTGATATTTAGGGATAATATTTCCTTTCATTTAGTACAACTTTTAGGTTTGTAGGAAATCATTATGCATTATGCCTGATTTCGCTTTGATCCTTATCTTACTGACATAACTTTCATTTAAGCAAATCAGTTGTGTGCATTTGTAATTTGGAAATTACAGATACATACTATTACTTTCAAATAACATCAAACTATGTTTCTTTCTTCATTTTATATTGTACTACAAATACACACTTGTTCTCTTCTTCCTGTGTAGATCAGACCAATCTTAAGTATCAGACAATTTCACAGATGCTTTTTTTTTTCAAAACAGTTAATGGTTCGAGGACGTGGACGAGCTGGAAGAATAACACGAGGTGGACGAAATGGTATAAGAGTTATGAATTTCATAGTTCTTTTGTTATGGATTTTAGATTTCTTTTTTCTAAGCATAAAATTATTATTTTTTCAGAGGAATGCACATCTCCTTATCGTAACACGGAACCTACAAATATACGTTCGCAAAGACAACAAAGGAGAGACCCTGAGACAAGCAATTATGAAAATAGAAGAGTGGAGGATCAATTAGTCCAAGATCCATTGTTGCCAAACGGAGAACCCGAGCCAATAGAAAGCCCTCATTCTAGTGCTGGTATTTAATAAAGTACTTTTTGAACTTCATATATATATATATATATATATATATATATATTTCAATATGCTAATTATTGTAATGTATTGATCTATACAGCATCCTGCAATAACATCCGAAAGGCTGTAAGAGAAAAATACAAAGGTTTGATTTTAGACTTGAAAACAAAAGCTGGAAAACTAGAAATTGTTATGCCTGATGATATTCAAAGAGCTGTTGGAAAGAATTCAAGAGATGTAGTCAATTTTTGTGGGTATGTAGTTAGAAGTATGGCCCCTTTGTTTGTGGAGAAAGAGGAGAAATTAGTAGATGCCAAGTGGGAGGATATTGTAGGTGCTGTAGGGGAACAAATGTGGATCCAAGTGAAGGTAATATATTGTATCTATATATGTATTTGCATTAATGTTTAGAAATATAAAATACTTAGTGAATTTTTTTGTTTTTCTATTTTTTGCCTTATATTAGGAGAAGTTCACAGTTGCAGAATGCAAGCAACACAGATTTCAAGCATTTTGTATAGATACTATGCGACGCTTGTATAGAATTTGGAAGCATAGATTACATGAGACTTATAAGAGGTTTCAGACAGATGAAGAAAGGCTAAAAATGTTCCTAAGGATGTAAAGATCGATGATTGGAAGCTTTTGATAGAGTACTTCAGCTCAGATAATTTTCAGGTCTGTATTGGAATGTCTAACTTTTTAAAATACATATTGTTGCTCATTACTGTTACTGATACATACTTAGCACTATATAATTATTGTTTTAAAATTGAGTTGCAGTTTTAACATTTCGTATTGCCTTTTTCTTATCGTCCATACAACATTAATTATTTGCAGAAAATTAGTACAAGAAATGCAGCAAATAGAGCTAAGCTTGTAACCAAACATACTTGTGGTACTAGATCTTTTTCTGAAGTGGAGGAGTCATGGTAAATATATTTGTCCATTTTGTCAATTTTTTATTCATTTTATCTAGTTGAGCTTTTAAATGTCTTGGGTTGTGGCAGAGAGATCCGATCACTGGTGAAAAGCCACCACCGGATGAGATTTGGCTTAAACAACATACCAAGAAAGATAAAGAAGGAGAATTACAGTAGTCTGATCCAATATCCAAAGAAGTTCATGTACGTACATATATAACATTTATTAGCTTAAGATTACATAGGTGAATTTCTTTTATATGTTGATATCGTCAATAACATTCTTAGTAACTGATAGTGATTCATGTGTAGGACAAACTTCATGATCTTGTCATTCAAAAAGAAGAAGTTGATCCTGAATCTCAACTTACACATGATGAGATGTTGCTACAAGTTCTTGGTCAGAAGTCTGGCTATTTTCGGGGTAAAGGAGCTGGAAAAAGACCACCAACGAAAAGGACAAGATATTTGGATAACATGCAAGAAGAAGTACAAAGGGCTGTTGAGTCGGCTAGAGAATCCATGATTGAAAGTGTAAAGGCTGATGTGATGAAGAATTTGCAAGAAGAAATGAGAGCAAATGTCAGTGATGAACTCAGAGCTGAAATTAGAAAAACTGTGGAAGATGAACTCAAGAATGATCTTACAACACAGATTCAAAGTCAATTTAATGCCATGTTTCAAGCAAGAATGACTGCCTTTTTAGGCTCTTCATCACAGTCTGCAGATATTTCAGTGCCTACAAATGCAAGAGCTACAAATTCCGGTAAGTGTTCGAATAACAAGATACCTCCGATTTTTGTCCTATATAATCGACATCATGATTGGATCTATATAATTATTGGTATCATATTGGTATTATATATTTTGAATAAATATACTAAGACTCTATGCCTTATAAACATTTGGTCAGTTGAAAAAAACCTTTTGGCCTTGAGAAGAGTAGCAGACTTTGTGCATTGCAGTGTCAAAGATGTGCAAACGTAGGACAAGGTTAATTTAAGTGGTAGGAATTGATACAAGCCTATGATTTCAGTCCAATATCAGACTCTGTGCATTGCAGTGTCAAAGATGTGCCCAGGCTTACAACCTATTTTTCTTCCCCAATCTGAACCTGTGAAGCCCCTCTTCTAATTCCCAATCCTGTGTACTAACCTGTGAAGTTTCCCCCTTTCTTTTAGTCAGCTAAGGCTTCAAACCCAAACAAACCCTCTCCACCTGCTGCTGAGTGCAGCAGGTCTTATTGCTCATGCCCTGACATGTGCACCAACTGCACAGGTTATATTTAGGCCCCTTTTTCTAACCTTCTGTGCACTGTCTTATTACTGCTTCCTAATACCTGTTGTACTACTAGTCTTGACTCCGACGTTATGCACCTATCGTGCATCTCTGACATGGACCATGTCCACGGCCTTCCCCAGGCTCTCCTCTCCTTTGCGGTCCTATTCGGAGCCTTCGCTTCCTTGAAAATGTTCTCGGAGGTCCGTTGGTTGCTCTTGGACATTGTAGTCTTCTGTAAATGTGTGAGCTATAACTGTTTATTTGAATTCCTCAGTGAGATTGTGCATGTTTCAAACTATGTAATTTGCCAACAACATTTTGTTGCAACAACATTTTTGTGTAAGTTTTAACTTCTGATTCATTCCATTTTGTTGCAACAATATTTCCGTGTATTTTGAATTCCTCAGTGAGATTGTGCATGTTTCAAACTGTTCTATTAGTTTAGCACATGCCTTCCTATGGGTGCTTATCTAGGTCCTCCTCGTGTCTTCCACGGTTGTGGATGCCCTCCAGGTCATTTTGTAGGCCAAGGAGAGGCAAGTTGAGCTCGACATCCACCTGTGCAATTTTTTGCTCAAGTATTTCGTCAATGGGGATGTGATCAAGGTTGCCGAGAGCGTTTTTGACTGTATGAGGAGAGACACAGTATTGTCGCCTAATGTGTATATTTTACTAACTTCTTCCTTGATGGTCTAACTTTTTGTTGTACTTGATGATTAAGAGTATTATGTCTATGATTTTTTTCCTATTATAGCCCAGTCCCAATATAATCTATTTCTTGTTTATTTTTTTGGTTTTTCATATAAGATTCTTCTTTTGGATACATGTTTCATAATTTATTTTGGTTTCTATTTAGCTGTTTTTTGAATGGCCTAGGCTCGGGCTCGACCTCGTAGACCTATACGTGCATGTCGGTCGACATTGTTAAGATATAAAAAACTGATGCTTAATTTATCTATAAAATCTGTCAGGTTTATTCTTTGGACTAGACTCCCGAGAAAAATTGGATAGTAGTGCTTGTTAAGATGGGAGATTGATATTGTGGAGTGGAAGACAGAAAACTTATGATATAAAGCTTCATAGTGCCTTTTTCGCCTAATGGCCAATATGTTGCTTGTGGTGGTCTTGATAGTTGGTGCTCTATCTTCAATCTTAATTCATAAGCTGACATAGATGGGAATATATCAACATTTAGAATATTGACAGGGCACAAGGGGTATGTATCACCATGTCAATATGTCCTAGATCAAGAAACACTCTTGTGGCTATCTCCGGTGATCAGACTATGTTTTGTAGGATGTTACAACTGGACTGAGGGTTTCTATATTTGGAACTGAATTTCCATCTGGGCACACAGCTGATGTGCTAAGGTATTTTCATACATTACTAATGCTCATGTGTGTATATTGAAGATCCTAATAAGTGTTAGGTGCAACATACTCTTTGATCTATTGGTATATAACTTGTATGCAAACTTGTTACGTCTCACCCATGTTTTATTTAAAGTTTTGTCTTTAAATGGTTTAATCTATTATACATCTGCTATTTTTCTATTGATCATTTAAACTTTTTAATAATTATGCTGATTAGATGTGGGTTAAGATACATATGTAATGCAAGTTTCAAAAACTTCAGTTATGGAGATGAAGTTCTACAGGTATCATGCAAATTAGTAGTAGTAGCCATTGGGTTGTCATCATGCTTAGAAACAATGGCCAAAACTCAAAGTAGTGGATATTACTCTTCATATGTGTAATATTCTAATAAGTCTCTTTCTTTATTTATGCAGGTAATTAAAAATTGATCATCACCGGAGGCCACATATGCAACCAATCATTTTCATCATCAGGGCCATATATGACTAATGTTACTTTAGGTTTTATGTATTAATTAACTAGTTTGGATACTCTTTATGTTACAAGTAGTGGATATTACTCTTCATGTTATAAGTACCGAATTTTTGAGTATTAATATAATTACTTTTTCATGATTGATATAGTTCTTCATCTTTTACTATTTTCTGATGTAGTATTTGATGAGTGAGACTATGGTGGTTGATTGTATCAGCATGAACCGAGTCCAATGGTTAATGCAATTGCATTATTTTCACTGTACCTGAGACTTGAACTTTGACTTGTTGTTTGACCAAAATAATGTTGGAGAGTTGACGTTTTGCTGCAAGGTCTTGAGAAAAGGAAATGAAATATTGATTAGATTTATAACAAATGATAGTAGCCAAATTATTTGTCACTAAAAAAATTCAGGTGTGATGATATTTACTAGTCACGAAATATACACTACAGTGATGACATTTACCTTCACTAAATATATTCATATATAGTGACAAAAACACGAGCGTTACTACAATTATTTACAGTGACGACATGTACTTGTCACTAAACATATATGAGCGTAACTGTAAGTGTTTATAGTGATGATATGTATTGTCACTACACATATAAATTTATAGTCACAACAATAATATCGTTACTGAAAGTGTATTGTGATGTCCTATGCCGTAACAGAAATAATTTTTATTTTTTAGCCAAAAAATATATATTATTTTTTGTTACAATAAGATACTATTTGTGACAAGATCGCTCGTCAGTTATAAATTTTATAGTGACGCGATACGTTGTCACAATAAGGATACTATCCGTGACAAGGTTTAGTCGTCACAATTGAAAACTTTCTGTGACGCCATCTTTTTGTCGTCACATATAGTTTTAGCTACGAAGGTATATGTAACGAGAGTAGGTTGTCACTGTACTCGTCACAGAATATTTATTGTGACGAGTTTCACAACTTCTGTGACAACTTTACATGTCACAGAAACCATGTTTTCTTGTAGTGATAATGCCAAAACATGAACATGAACGATATATCAACGAGACGACTAAACTTATATGTATAATATGAGAGAAAACACACAAATCAATCAAAGGAAAAAAAAGACATGTAACAAAGAAAAAGGAATACAAATAAGTGACAACATGTGATATGAAGAAACAAAAACAACTAACATGTAATATAAAGTAAAAAGACAAGGTATACTTGCCTGGCATGGTTTGTTGGAGTTGATGTGTGACTTGATCATAGCGGCACATAATAGATACAGATGCCATTGTTCTAATAGATGATCCTAATTTATCCCATAAAAAGTTCCATTAAGTCCGGAACAATCCAGTTAGCTAGGGTTGACATGTAGAAGTATGGAATTCGCAAAAAAAAGGAATATCTTGGTTAGTCACGATCAAGATTTTCTAATCTAGGAGGAGGAAAAGTAATTCTTAATGAGAAAAATATATACATATTTATTTAGAAAATATTTACAATTATTTAGAATTTATTTATAACCTTTATTAAAAATAATATAATAGTCCAATGGTTTCCAACCTCCATTTGAAAACTACTCTTTATAAAAGTAATCCCATTTAGAAATACATATACTTTATATTAAACTCATTTAAACAACTACGTATATACAAAAACCCTAATTAAAATATATCTATGTATAAACTCCCTTTCAAATACGCTTTTATATAAAACTTATTAGAAACATAAGTCTCCCAACTAAATATTTCTGTATAAAAACATTTAAGCCCAAAATCTCTTCATATATAAAAATCCCAAAATAGTCAACTATTATTTAAAATATGGTCAAGTTCTTTTAGGAAGTAATATATTTAATCAGCCCAATAATAAGTTGAAAATGCAATGACCATAGTTAAAAACAACCCTAACATTTATATAAAAGTCCCCATTTGTATAAAAGACAAAAAACTATATATGGATAAAACCCAAATAGTTATTAATAAAGCCAATAATCATTTTTTAAAGGCCCAACATCGTTTAGACTATATTAATTCCCAAAACATTTTTACCCATTTTATATAATATATGCATATGTATAACCTAAAAATTATTTATAGGACTACTGACGCCCAAAATACAAACTGATTATTTGTATAGGCCTACACCTCAATCAATATTTATAAAATCCCTTTTGTTAATTGGATTAAACCCAATCCCAATGAAATCCATAAGCCCAGAACAACTCAACAAGCCAAATACTAAACCTACTATTTTTAGTAAAAAAAAATTAAAGAAGAGAGAGAAGGAGATCAGAGAGTTTGAGAGAGAGAAGAGGGAGAGAAGAATGGGGGGGTTCCTCACCAATGCTTGGTCGGAGCGTGGTGGAGTGAAGCGCTAGCTGTCCACAGGTAGCTGAGAGTCCGACCGGAGGTCGAAGAGGCCCTATGCGGCAACATCAAAAATAGAGGGGAGCAGCGGAGGATATGATGACATGCGCCGCAAATTGTCGATGCCGATGGTCGAATGGGTCGGGTAGGCCTCAACAAGGCAGTCGGTGGCCTAAAGAGAGGCGGTGACGGGCGTAGATGTAGTCGGGGTCAACGTCGGAGGAAAAGAAAATGGTGGTGGTGTTGGAATGATGTTGGTGGCGACGGGTGGTACGTCGATGAACGGAGGAGGATGGTGTCTATGGCCAGTGGAGGCAGTTGCGGGTCTAAGGTCAGCATGGTACAACTCTGGCGGGTTGGTGAGAAGGTCAAGGAAGTGTTCGGGTGGTGATGTTGGGGTTCCGACGAGATAGTCAAAAGTACAGCAGCTAGGTAGTCGAGGCCGGAGGGTTGTTGAAGGAGTTGGGTAGCATAATGATGGTGGTGGTACGAGTGCTCCGGCGAGGATGTCGTCGAGACTGGGTGGTCTCAGGGGAGAAGATGGCGGCAGTGGTGTTGAGTTGGGAGGTGGTTGCAGGCGGTGTTGTCGCCTTTATTAGGTTTAGGATTTAGGGTTTGCTGATTATGTAGTATCTTGGGTGTTAGACACGACAGGGGATGGGTCTTTGTGGTGGAATCATGTTCGGGTTTGTCAGACACGATTACGGTGGTGTAGTTATAATAAAAATATTGTAGAAAGGAATAAATAGACACAAATATGGTGCACTGACACGATTGGTGATGATGGACACAAACACATGGGTCCGGACACGGCTATGGTTATGGTGATGACAATGATGGTTGAGGTGATGGATGGATGTGGAAATAATGGTTTTTGGAAGAAAATAAGGAGAAGCTTATCCTTAAATAGGAGAAGTACTCCTAATTGGATAAGGATCTGGAATTTAAGAAACCCTAATAGATAAATTATAACTACTACTTTCCTAAAATGAGGGTATTTTGACTTTTTTGAAATTGATTATTTTAGTTATTTTTTAAATAATTAAATTGTTTTAGTGATGTAATTTGGTAATTGTAAAATTTTGATTACTTTAATATTATTTAATTAATGATTTGTGTTAGTGTCATTAATTGGTGAAACCTTAGAACTACATTAATTAGATGTTAGTCATGACCATAGAAACTTAGTTAGTGAGATTTGATAACTTTAGTTAGACTCTAATCTAGCTAGAATATCATATAGAGCCTATTAATTCACTAAAACAATAAGCCATTTTGGGCCTTTTCCTTAAAGGGCTTTACATGACAAATTAGGAGAGGCCTTTATTCTTTTGCACCAAACTAAACCCTAAAAAATCTATGGCCAGCCGCATGATGGTCTTCCCCTTGCAATTAATAGCAACATTCCCCTCTTCTTCCCCATTTCATTAGAAACCATAACCCTAATTTGTGTTCTTCCCCAAATTTTCTCTATCTCCTAAATTGAGTCCAAATTCTCTCAAACGAATTACAAACTCTTCCATTGAAGAGAGGAAGCCTCTATTTGCTAGATTGGGAGCATTTGGAGCAATTTGGCCATTGGAGCTTGGTGGAGATTAGATCTTGGATTTGTTCCTTGAGAATCCATCTCTCAAGTGGTAAGAGCCCTCTAAACCCTCTATTTTCCCCATTCATTAATATAGATGCATTTATCTAGGGTCCCCATTGCATTAGGAATGATTTGGGTCAAGTTTGGATCCATTTTGAGTGCGTATCACGAGAGTATCGAATACACACATAATGTGTTTGGTGAAATGACTCTTAGGACTTTTGTTCCTCAAATTTCAGTTTTAATTACATGTTTATATTGGCTAGATAATGTGTTATCACTATTAGGTGTTATCCTTTATTTTGGAGATGATTAGATTAGTGAATGTGGATATGGGGACTTGAGTGTATGGTGTTTGCTCACTGTTTTATTCAAATGTTCTGTGCAGTCACTTAGACTTGGGGACTTGTTTTACTGTGTATGTTTGTTTGTCCAGTTCCTATCATTACACCTGTGCAACCGATATAATCTGTCCACTTATCAAATGTGCAGCCACATACATCAGTCCAGACCATGCCATATGCCAAGTAGAGCATATACTGTCCTGACCACTGCTCGTTCTTGTTTGTGCTGTAGCCAATTCATTTGATCAGTCCATTATCTTTTCCATGCATCCCCTCTATGTTTGTCCACAATTCGAATGACTCTTTTAAGTATACACTGTCCTGTTTCTTGAGTAGGATACCTCGACTGATACTTGATATGTATCATTGGGATTCATTTCGAGTTCTTGAGTTGAGAAACTGAACTTAAGATACTGTCACTCATTTGTCCATTTTCCTTCGAATACAGATATCTTGCTTTTGGGATTTAAAACCTGTCAAGTTGATGTACAATTGATGAACTATCATGTCCTGTATATGAGTATTAGACACCACTTGTTCTTTCCTAGGATTGAGTCTTGTTCACTACAAATTTGCAATGTTATAACCTGCCTTGCATCTATGTATTACGCTCAGTTTATCCATCTTGTATATGTTTCCATTCAGGTATCCTAACCCAAGTGATGTTTTGATGTCTTGATTAAGCCCTGAATTTAGGAAAAATTCATATACTGAACCTTGTTCAGACTCGCACATATGAAGCAAGTATATTCTGTCATGCATTCACATTTTGTCCTGCATACATTCAGTACAGTCACCCAGGATATATGATGTTCAGTCTTTACACTGAGAATCATGTTCAATTCTTCCAAAATTTATCAATCTCCATGATAGGCCTAACATCAATGTTCAAATCCTTCTTTTCAAAGTACCAGTCCAATACCCCCTTTCTGTTCTGCCTTGTGGTTTAGAGTTCAGACCTGAACTTTTAAGTCCATACTTGAACTTTCAAGTTCAGACTTGAATCTCAAGCGATCTGACACTAACCCATTGCTCTATTCTCCCCTTCACCATTAATGTTAATATCCTCCATCAATTCATTCCCTATATTGATGTTGTATGCATAGTTAGTACAACACTTAACAACCTGTCCTGTAAGTAGGTTGGCCTTAGAGTATCAGATACTATGAAGGCTGACTTGCATAACCCCCTTTGCTGCCTGCAATTAGGAGTATTTAGGCCATTTCCTTTTTTCCTTGTCCTGTATCCTCTAAAGGATGTACAGGTGTGTATCCTTGGTTCAGTCTTGAGTTTTCCATCTATTGCATTACCCTGTATATTAGATTCAGTCACTCATCTATCCACACATGGACAACAAGTTAGCCTAATAAGTTCACTACTTAGTTCAGTCCTTGAGTATCTTTCACTGATACTAAAGGGTACCAGACCCCCAATCAAACCATTGTTCTGTCCATTTCTTTATAGTTTATCTACTGCACTATCACTACAAAAATTTGTCAGATTAGCGACGTTAGAAAACGTTGCTATACTCGACAAAAACATCGCTAAGAGAATTTAGCGACATTTTTGGCGACGTTTCATGAACGACGGAAAAATACGTGTCGCTAAACGAGAAAACATCGCAAAACATCGCTCGGGCGACGTTATTTAGCGACGTCAATAACGTCGCTAATTAGCGACGTTATCTACGACGTTTCTTCGTTGACGCTAATTAGCGACGTATAAGGCGACGTCAGGATTTGGTCGCCGTTTAGCGACATTTTTGCGACATTTTGGCGACAACGAGCTGACATCAGATTTGGTGCCACGTGTTGCCACGTCAGCATTTAGCGACGCTAGTAGCGACATTTATTAACGTCACTAACATGTAGCGACGAATATTAACGTCGCTAAAAATGTCGCTAAATTAAAAAATAATAAAAAAATAGGTTCTAGAATGCAAATGGAGCTGGGGCTGGAGCCTGAGCTAAAATACAGAATACAAAACACAAAATACAGAATCCAATCCCTTGGTTTGCCGACCCCCTCGGTGGAACACTCAACACCGACACGCACAATACATTCCAGAATATACAAAAAATATAAAAAAATACTATCCGCAACAAACAATGTCAATATATAATATCCTGAACAAATCAAATCAATATTCGTAAATACGTACAAATTCAATAGCCTCAACGAAAAAGCTGAATATCCCCAAATACGTACAAAGTAAAAAATGTTGTACAGTACAAACTCAATATCCTCAACTACTGATCGCCTGGAGCTGGACCCGGTGCTGGAGTAGGAGCGCCACCAGATGACTGTCGTCGCAATGTCAGGATCGTCTGATTCTCCTCCGGTGACAACAGGTGGACGAGCATATCCTCCCATGTACCGCCGGATGTAGACGATGCTCCCGGCGTACCAGCAGACGGTCGCTCCACTGCCATCTCCTGGAAATGTTGTATCTGCTCGGTCAACCGCTGCGTAGCCTCCTGCGTAGCATGGGTCATCTGTTGCAGCGCCTCCGTAGTCTCCTCTAGCCTCTCAAAGCGTGAGATGAGCACAAAATCATCTTTATGCGGTGCCCCCATCCTCTCTAGCATCTCGTCACGCAGAGCTGCGATCTGCACAAGGACGTCACTCTCCTGTTGGCAGATCGACTCCTCAGTCTGTACAGGGGCGGGCACACTAGTGGCGGTCGCAGAGGACTGTGACGCAATGAAAGCACCATAGGAGCCCGTACCATAGTACGTACCCCTATGCATGCCACCAACGGCCCTCATCCACAGCTCGTCATCTGACTGAGCAGCGGCCGGAGGCTGTTGGGAAGTGCTAGCACCAGCTCCCTCCTCTCTTGTCGGCCCGGCCTCCCTAAGCCTCAAAAACTCGGCCTAGAAATAACATCTATATAAATTTTCACCTGGTCGCTAAAAATTAATATACTAATGCACTAGCATTAAGTAAAATTTCTAAAACTCGGCCTAGAAATAACATCTATATGAATTTTCTACGTAACTAAAAATTAATATTAATGAACTAGCATTAAGTAAAACTTACGTAGCTGTCCCGAGTCTTGTTGTCTACGAACATCTCCCCCTTCTTGTGCGTGGCGAGGAACAAGGTCACCATATTTGGGTCTTCTCCCGATTCAACCTGTTACAAAATTATTATATGATTTGTCAGTTAAGTTGAAAGAAATATATTACTGTAAAATATTAATTATGGGTATACGGCGAGATACGTACCATATGGGTGAAGAAATCCATGATGGACCTTGATCCACCGCACCACTGCGACCCCGCCTGTCGCGCTCTTTTAAACTTTGCGGACTTCTCCTTGTAGGCTTCCTCATCGAATCTCCTCTTCAATACCGCCCAATCGGCGGCAGAGATCCAACCCTGAATAGGCAATCCCCTGTGGTCGCGATCCTTTTGGTCGGTGATCGCGTCCCTAATAAGCTTGCTGGCGACGGTGGAAAATATAGCCTCGACAGCAACGGCGCGGTGGGGAGGGAAGAAGTAAGTCCGCTGAAAAAATTATAGAAGTACATAAGTTATAACATAACATACTACATGTTAAAAGGAAATAAAATTTTACGTACCGAAAAGTTCTCAAACCAGAAGGCCTTCCTGTCGGCCGGGACATCCCTCCAGTTTATCCAGGGCCCCCCGTAGTTCTGTCGCAGGAATGTACCCAGCGCCCGATGTATGGAGGAGGGATAATACATGTAAAATAGAAATTAAATTTATTAAACAAGTTTATAATAAATTTAAACAAATTAAATACAACAATTTACTTACCCGCCTGGTCCGAGTACAGGCCCAAATCTCCAACCTCAGATCCTCCTCCGGGCGACATAGAGGATCTGTCTCAGATGGGAGCTGCACTATGCCCCTGCCCCGTCCCTTGCCCCTGCCCCTGCCCCTGCCCCTGCCCCTGCCTGCAGCCTGCCCCTCGGCCTCGTCCTTGCTCTCGACGTGGGCCTCGCCATCGTCCTCGATCTCGACGTGGGCCTCGGCCTGCTCCTCAATAGTGGGGTCGACCTCTGGATACTCGACGGTACTGGCTGCATAGAAGAAGAAGGCCCTAGCCTCGAACTGCTAGAGCCGGGTTATGGAGGCACTGCCGGCGACTAGACCGCAAGTATATGGTGGAGTGCGGAGGGATGAGGAGTCGGTAGGAGTGGTAGATGGAGACGATCGGGCTCGTCGACTCCCACCAGGACCGGAACCAAATAATTCACGTCGACCCATATCTGAAAAAATACAGAAGTATACCATACTACATCTTAAAAAAACAAAAGTATACCATACTACAGCCAGGGAACGTCGCTAAGTAAACCATACTATATCTGAAAAAATAAAGTAAAACATACTATATATGAAAACTTCACTTATTAACGTTGCTAAAACAAAAGTAAACCATACTACATCTGAAAAAAACAAAAGTAACGATACTACATCAGAAAATTAAATATATTCAATCCTCTTCTGAAAATTCATCTTGTTCCTCTTCCTCTTCCTCTTCCTCTTCCTCTTCACTTCTATCAACTTCCTCTTCCTTTTCTGATACTTCTACCTCAACCAATTGATGAAACATGTCATGAGGAACTTTCGTTGAGTCTATATCGACAATATTTGTAATAAGAGGTAGTTTATCTTGCTGATAAGCTATCTCGTCGACATCGAAGGTATTCCGAGTATTAGTCTTACAGACTGCCCACCAATCTGATCTTCCGGCTCCTCATTTTGGATAGCTGGTAAAGTAAACTAGCTGAGCCTGGCTTGCTAGAACAAACGGCTCATAAGCTTGATATCGACGGCGATAATTTATGTCAACAAGACCATGTTTGTCAACTCTCCAACCTCGATCTTGGATCGGATCGAACCAGTCACATCTGAACAAGACGATCTTACAAGGTTCTATAGCATAATTGTATGTCAGTTCCACAATCTCCCGTAAGACGCCAAAGAAGTCATTGCATGGGTCGACGTCTTTGTAGTTTGAGGATTTTATGCACAAACAACTATTCTTCGTAGAATCCAAATCCAAGAAGTTGTCTCTTATTCGAGCATTTGTTGACTTGAACCTGAAACCATTTACGCAGTAACTTGGCCAGGTCTTCACTTGATAAATTGGCCCCTTGAATAGAGTTTAATATACTCATTCTCAAAGATTGCCTCGGGACGATCAATCTAAATACCATAGAAATGATGCTAACTTAAATATTATATGCAAGTATAAATGAACAGAAAAAGTAAATTGTGACTACGTCCGTACATATGCTCTCAACTAAAAAGGAAAATGAAGTCTTATTTGCCGTTCTACTTCCTCCTCGGTTGCGTACGGATTGTTGGACGTTACCTCATCCTTGAACATGCTGAAAAGCAACGAAGCATAGGTATATTAGTTATATTCATAAGCAACGAAGCACGCGAAATAATTTTACTTACCTTTCTAGCTTGTCCACTTTTTTCTCGTTGCAGTTGAGCAATACATATAACTTTGCAGCGCTAACCTCGTCGTCATTTAGATATCTTTTTTTTATTTTACCAGATGGTTTTCCGTAGGCAGTAAATACTTTCAGTTTTGCCTCCATACCAAGTTCATAGCCGTCGTCATTTCTGGAAGCCCTTGTTCTGTTTGTAGCAATATGAGGCTAAAAATACATGGAACAGAAGTTTGAAACCTCCTCAAGGACATATGCTTCACAAATAGAACCCTCCACCCGTGCCTTATTTTTCACCCTCCTCTTGAGGTGGTTAAACTGTCGCTCTAACGGGTACATCCAACGATAACCGATAGGTCCGGCTACAAGAGCCTCATAGATAAGATGAATCGGCAGATGCTCTATTGAGTTGAAGAAGGAGGGAAAAACTCTTTCATGTTGGAAAGTGTTACCACAATGTCATTTTCTTGCTTCTCTAAACGATTGACAAGCAACTTGCAAGAACAAAGATCTCTGAAGAATATGCTAAGCTCTGTTAATGGATCCCAGACTACCGGCGGTAATAATTCTCGAAATACAACATGAATTAACCTTTCCGTAAATATGTGGCAATCGGGGCTCTTTATTTCAGTCAATTTACACTCCTTTATGTCGACACATCTTCTTAGATTGGAGACGATCCGTCCGGAAATTTCAAGTCTTGGATCCATCTATAAAGTCTCACTTTGTCCTCCTTGTCCAGCGAGTAGATTGGCTTAGGCCGCAAAAGCTTTCCCTTCCTTTGTCTATCATGTACAATGTAGGGCGTCTGCATATTTCGGCTAAGTCCAATCTAGCCTTTCTGATTGTGCTTTTGTCTTTCCCTTGACGTCAATTACAAGTATTAATTATGTGTATCAAACACTTTCTTCTCGATAATTGATGTCAAGGTTATGTCTAATCAGATTTGTGCTCCAATATGGCAGATCCCAGAATATACTCCTTTTGGTCCAGTTATGATCTTTTCTAAATCTCTCGTAATGGCTGCTCGTTGTAGGATCTTCAATAGCACTTAGGATTTCTTTTACTTGCTCCCATGTGTCCTCTCCGGACCATATTGGCGGTGGATCGCCCTTCTCTATAGCTCTGGTACGGAATGCAGTTCTGTTCCTACGGTACGAATGGTTTCGACGAGAACTGCCGGTGACAATCAAAGAAATATGGCTTTCCTCCGTGTCTCAAACGAAAAGCCTTAGTACGGTCCATACAATACGGACATGAAAGCCGACCATGAGTGCTCCATCCAGATAACATTCCATAAGCCGGAAAGTCGTTGATTGTCCACATTAGTGCTGTCCACATCTGAAAATTCTATTTTTTTGAAGCATCATATGTGTACGCCCCTGTTTTCTATAGCTGCTTCAGCTCATCTATCAACGGCTGTAAGTAACATCGATGTTCCTCTTCGAATTGTTCAGACCGGGATGATAATAGTTAAGAACATGTACGTGTCTTCATGCACATCTAAGGCGGTAGGTTGTACGGAGTGAGGATTACCAGCCAGCATTAATATTGGGAGCCTGAAAGACCAAATGGGTAAAACCATCAGAGCAGAGCCCCAACCTTATATTACGCGCATCAGAGCGAAATTAGGATATGCTCGATCGAAGTGCTTCCACGTTTCTCCATCAGATGGGTGATTCAACATTCCTTCGGTCTGTTGTCGCTTGTGCTAACCATATTTTCGACAATCTCTTTCACCATGAACAATCTCTGTAATCGCGGCGTCAACGGCATGTAGTGCATTGAAGCAGTCGGTCTTCTATACTTGCCTGCAGTAGTTGGCTTGTAGCGATCAGCACCACAGAATCCGTACACTTCTGCATCCTTGTGATCTTTGTAGTAAAAGGCATCCGTTCTGATAGCAATCGATCTTGTCGTATCCCATCCAGAGAGATCTCACCATCCTCTTAGAGCGGTAGAAGTCTTTCGATAACTTGGCACCCTCCGGCAAGATATCGGTAATCAACTCGAGCACTCTATTGTAGCATTCTTGGGACATGTTAAAGTCAGACTTTATGCTCAAGAGCCGAGTGATCACCCCTAATGATGAATGGTTCTCACAGTCAGGGTATAAAGGAGTCCTTGCATCTCCAGCAACTCTATGAACTTCGCGCATCGGCATCGGTGCCTCCTCAGCTACGTCACGATTGTATGGATCGAAACTAGGCCCCGCAGCGTCGAAGACCAAGTTCACGTACTCGTTGTCGACACCAGTTCGGTTGTGGACATTCATATAATGCTCCCCAAAAGGCTCTACATAAGGCTCCGCTTGGAATGCTAAAGGTAGAAGCTCTCCGTGTGCGGTCTATTGATAGTAATTCAGAAGAAAACCCTTTGTGTATAAATGATACGTCACATCCAATTCTGGTTGAAACTTCATGTTCCAAGATTTTGCACACGGGCACTTAATGTCTACGCTGTCCATGGATTGAGGAAACGCCATCGCGAATTGGAGAAATTGTTCTACTCCGGCGATGTATTCATCTCGCACACGCACCTGTCATCTCGAATGCAGTTGTACATCCACGAACGATCTAGCAGGTACATAGATATAGCCATTTCTAGATATCTGTAAATATGAATAAACTTCAAAACTAAACGAATATACTACATACTACATACTACGGCCGTGACTCGGGACCATTCCTATGAGTCGGGACCATTCCTACTACATACTACATACTAAAACGAATAAACTTCAAAACTAAAACTTAAAAACTAAAACAAATATACTACAAACTAAAATGAATATACTACATACTACGGCCGTGACTCGGGACCATCCTATAAGTATCGGGATCAAGGAAACTACGTGTTACAAATATCGGCACTATCGGTCCGTGTTACAAATATCGACACTATCGTGTTTTAAATTAACCAACCAACAAAACTACATGTTACAAATATCGGCACTATCAGTACGTGGTTTCGAATCGGAGTATCACATTTTTCGGTATCGGAAAACAAATAAATATTACTAAATTATCAGTTTTTCGATACTATCGGTGCCCCTGACCCAGCCCCCCCGCACCTCTCCCCCGTCCTCCTCCTACACCACCCCTAACCCTAACCCGAACCCTATCCCTAACCCTCCCCCACAGCCCCCCCTCCCCAGCCCCTTCAACCCCTACACCACCCATAACCCTAATCCGAACCCTAACCCTAACCGCCCTCACCCTCCCTAACCCTAACCCCACCCTAACCTAACCCTAACCGCCCTCACCCCTTCCTAAACCTAACCTTAACCCCACCCCTAACCCTAACCCGAATCCTAACCCTAATCGCCCTCCCCCAGCCGCCATCACCCCTCCCTACCCCACCCACCCAGCCACCCCCAACCATTCCTCACCTCCAACCACCCGTACCACCCCTGCCCTCCCCCCGAGCCACCAGCACCCCAACCACCAACAACAAAATATATATATAGAGAGAGAGAGAGAGAGGGAGTCACGTAACAGAGAAGAGTCGCCTAAGAGAGTGAAGTCACCGGAGAGAGTGAGAGCGGGAGCGAGAGCGCGGAGAGAGTGAGAGCGCCGAGGAGAGAGAGTGAGAGAGTGAAAGTGAAATGGATGGGGAAATAAATTCGGGAGGGGGGGAATTTAATTTAGTTAGAATTTAGCGACGTTACTATTAACGTCGCTAAAAACAGTCGCAATTAGCGACGTTGTAGCGATGTTTGGCGACGACTAGCTCACGTAACTAGTATACGTCGTTGTCACGTCGCATTTGTGTCGCTAGTAGCGACGGTTACCGACGTTTCTTTATACGTCGCTAAGTCCACAATTTGACGACGTCTTTTTAACGTCGCTAAATTTACGTCGCCAATTAAGCAAATTTTAGTAGTGTATTAGGAAGCAGTCTTTTCATTTCACCATCCAGATTTCTAAACCCTTTTGTCAAGACCACTTGAGGGTAAGCCCTGCCCTTTGAAGCTAAGTTTTGTCCACTTTAATTCTTAGGTTCAGTCACCCCATGATGGTCTACTATTGTATGTGTATGTAGTCCACATCTGATCTGTCCAAATAGGCTATTGCCCTTTAGTAATATTCAAACTTAGAGTTTCCAGTCTGAACATCCCATTATGTCCACTACCCCCTTTAGTTCAGTATATAGTTGTCCTGCTCCTCTATAGTTTAGTAATAGGCTCAGTCTAATTGCATCTCCAGGTCATACCACTTCTTAAAAGTTTAAACCCAATGTTATTTATCCTGTCCATATTAGATTGGGTATCAGCAATTTGGCTAGAAGGGGAGGCTCGAGTATGGAGCTCTTTAGGATAAGGTAGGTACTTACATACCCTCTCTTCCCATATTTATCCCATTCCAGATAGCATATTGGGTCCAGTCCAAATATAGCCTGTCTTGTTACAATCTAGCCCTCCCTTTTGGTGTCAGACTTACCTTGTGCAGTCCATATGTGGTTGTCCAATCCTTGTTTAAGGATTGTCCTACACATGGAGGTTTAGTTCTATTGTATTTGAGTTAACCCATTGGTAGTATCAATGTTATGGTACCACTTGGTATCAGTTGTTATATCCATGTTCATTCCACTTAAGGTAACCAGTCCACTAATCCACTATACAGCCCATAGTATATTTAGGATCTACTTTTATGTTCAGTCCTTTATTGATATGTCCAAATCCTTTCCTTGCCATCCTTTAAATCCAGTCTATATAACCTTGTAGACATATCCTTTGGTATCAGTTGGAAGGGGGTTTGTATATCCTTATTGCCCTATCATGAGGTATACTATATATAGTGCCGTCATAATATATATAATTATATATATATATATATATATTATATATATATTATATATATATATATATATATAGGTGCCAGTCATATATATATAATAATATATATATTATATATATATATATATATATATATATATATATTTATATATATATATATATATATGACTGGCACCTATATATATTATATATATATATATATATATATATATATATATATAATATATATATATATATATATAGAGGATGAGGGATGAGGGAGGTGAGGTGAGGGAGGTGAGGTGCCACCCTAAAAATATTATATATATAATATATATCTATATAATTATATATATATTATATATATATCTATAGAGCGAGAGAGAGAGAGAGAGAGGATGAGGGAGGTGAGGTGCCACCCTATGGAGGGTGTCTCCTTCCTACCCCCCACATGCTATCATCATGCACCCTGTGCTTGATGATAGCATGGGGGGGTGACAAGTAGACACCCTCCCATGAGGTGCCACCCTACCTCCCTTATTCTATATATATATATTATATATATATATATATATTATATATATATATATATATATAATATATATATATATATATCTATATATATACATTATATGTGTGGTGTTAGTGGAGATTTTAGGTTGGGTATGATATATACATACATTATAGGACATATAGACAGGTAAAGACCTAGGTTTGAGCATGGTATCATAATTTTGCACTTGAGGAATGTAGGTAAATAGGAAAATAGATATGTTAAAAGCTATATTAAGGATATGGTTTGATAACACAATACCCAGTTAACTAATTAAGACTAAATAAGACTAGTGTTGACCCAAGTTTGACATTTCTGACTAGGAGGCCTACAGCATATAGATAACACAATTAAATCTATTGTTTACTATAGAACACTTGTAACTTGTAATTCTCATTAGGTCTCTTGACTCCAGTTCGGATATTGATACACAGTTGTTGCTCAGGATATCAGGCGAGTACATTCTTTGTTAATTTTATTCATGATAATATCTATATTGCTTGCTCTAGAGACTTTACTGGATGTTGACACATTATTAACACGGACCAGTACTATATGGATCTTGTCAAGATGTTATACCCTTAACTGGTGCATCGGGTATTCATGTTCATGTACTCAGCATATAATCATGTACTCCTGTTATTCGTATTATTTATGTACACTCATGTGATCCATTTACTCTCATATTCACATGTGCTTCATATTCAAACTAATAATCATGTACGTAACGTAATGTGATAGAATCCTTGTGTATTGATTGGGGGTAGGGAAGTAGAAGTGGTTATGAGATTAAATTCCATTAGTGTAATCATGTACGTCGATGCCTTCACGTATAATCGAGTAGTAGGAAAATCATGTACAACCTAAACCGATAACATAAACCATATTGTGCTCAGAAAATTATATATTTACAGTTCATAGATTTCTCTCTTATTCATGTACTCAGTTTTCTTATTCTATTTTTCTGTATTCCTGTATTTTTATAGCACGTCATGTACTTACTATTGCTAGCTCTATATTTCCTCCAATTTTGGAACTGCTTTTCAGAGTTATGTATTCTCTCCAATCCTGACTGGATATGTTGATAAATTTACAGAGAA
>JANAVB010042868.1:0-34249 GCA_029216955.1 Iris pallida
ATTTTAGGGTTTTGCATCCTAGCATATATTTAGCTGATTAGAAGGAAAAGAAAGTACTGGCAAAAAAAAAACCCTTTGCCAGGTTTAGCTATTTAAAAATTAGGATGAGTAACAAAATGTGACTAATCTTTCAAGAAAAATAGTAAAATAACAGCTCACTTGTACATTCTTCAGTATCGATGGAAGCCAACATGGATAATCATTGATAATGTTAGGCCTTTCTTGTGACTTCCTGTTAGGGCCTGTTTGGATGAAAAGAACTGTGATGCAACTGCCAATTTTTGTTGCAACTGTAGGTTTTTTTAACAAAGTTTTACCGTTTGGTTCATCACCAAAACTGGATTGTAAGTGACCCTATTCTGACACAAATCAGAAAATGTCTTCCGTTTTTTTAACTTTTCACTTGCTTTTCAGTTGCATCGAAAAAGTGGCGCAACTGCACCGCAAGTGGAAGAAAAAAACTGGCAGCAAGTGGGAGACTTCCTCTTCTCTGTGAGACAGGCCGATGGTGGTGGCCAACGGTCGGCGGAGAGTACATATCCGAGATATGTCGAGCTCCGTCGTCAAGGCCTGCCTTTGGGTATGCTCGAGGAGGATCGGCCGATCTCTGTAGCCTGGACGATGTCGGAAGCGCCGTTGTGCCCGCGGTGGCCGGAGACCATCGGGGCGGGGTCGGACTCGGAGACCCTGCTGGAGACGACTAGGAGAACTAAGAGGAGGCCGAAGACGCTGCTGGAGACCATGGTCGCGGTGGCCGGAGACCATCTGAATCTGAAAATTAGAGTATATAGAGAGAGAGAGAGAGAGAGAGGAGAAATATGTTCGCGGTGGCCGGAGACCTTTCTTGTGAGTTGCTGTTATAGATTTCCAGGAACGAAAGCTCTACTCTTCTTGATACAGTTGATGGATAAGGAATCAGGTCAGTGGTGTAGCCCTCGTGTTCATGATCCCTTTCAAAATTTTAATTGCAAACAGCACATCGGATATTCCTATCTGCAGCATTACCCGCTCCGCAATGACAACATAATATTGCAGTGTGTGAGAATTCGTGTTAGATAATTATTTTACCATGTCGATTCATGAGATAAGAACATAATAAAAATTGCGAAGCGTACCTGAATTCATTGTTAGGCTTGATGGATCTTGAAACGGTCGTCCTTTTATGGGGTTCGATCTTCCAACTTGCTACGACCCTTAATGACAAAGAGAACCTGAATCCTTTGTCCCTCTCTTTCTGTTGATGGGATGCAGAAGAGAAAAAGAGAATCTATCTTTTGGTGGCCGTATAAGTTGGGGACCATAACCCTAATAAATACATATATTTATATGTTTTGACATTTCTAATTTGGCCCCTCATCAAATTAGAAATATATCCGGTATCTACACATTAATTCCATGACAATTATACCCTTAAGCCAATTTTCAAATAGACCACTTTAATTTGGCTTAATTATTTAGATAGCCTAAACACAATTAATTTTACATGTGTGGCCCCTTAATTATTGAATAATTTCAACAATCTTCCACTGGGCCACATATGTAACCTTATAATTGTGTTAACCTTAGTGAGCTCATAAATTGTTATCTTAATCCTTAGGGTATATCCGGACAATCTCGTCCATTAACTATATCAACATAGGATCAAAGCGGCATTCGTCACATATAGCGTAACTAAACCATCAATGGTCACATATACCAATATAGCTAAACGACATAGATCAATCATGGATGCGTAGCATGAAAATTACACGCAATGTGATCAATACATGTCTATTTCCAACTGGTCCTCCTTAATTTTAATGAGATCAATACTTTAACATAATGAAAACAGAATGAACTGAATTTCCATATATCTGATCAGATAAATATCCAAAATACTTTAATACATAAATGTATCCAAAACCAAATAGCACCCAAATACATAAAATACAAACTTCTACTATATTGTCATATACTTAATTGAGATAACACCCATATGAGCAGTATGCTCATGAAAGACCCTGGGTGATAATGCTTTTGTGAGCGGATCCGCTAAAATGGAGTTTGTCATAATGTGTTATATGGACACTTTAACCATTCTGAATTCTTTCCTTCACAACTAGAAACTTTATGTCAATATTCTTGACTTATACAAGTTTCTGTTGTTATTGGAATACATTACTGCTGATTTATTGCCACACCATAATTTAAGTGGTCTTTCAACACCATACTGTAGGCGCAGCCTTGTGATAAAATTTTGCAACCATATTTCTTGAATGGATGCCCCACAGCATGTTATAAACCTTGCTACCATGGTGGAAGAAATTATGAGTGCATGTTTGACACTCATCCAAAATATATCTCCATTAGTCAGCATAACCTGATGTGGATCTCATACTGTGTTGGCATCCAACAAAATCGGAGTCGGAATACCTTATGATCTCCAGAATTATCTGATCTCCTACAAAGAACATATAATTTCTTGTTCTCTATTAATTACTCAAGTAGTTTGGCTGCTACCCAATGATCCATCCATATTTGCTTAAATATCTGCCTAACATCATAATATGTACGCAATATCCTGACGCGTACATACTTGAGCATACATTAGACTCCCTACAACTGATCATGAAGGAAAATCTATCGTATTTTCTTAATTTCAAGGTTATTCTTAGGACACTGATTGAGACTGAACTTGTCTCCTTTAGCGACTGGGGTGTCACCTGATTTGCATTCCTGCATGCCAAATCTTTTAAGCACTTATCGATATAGCTCTTTTGTGATAATCCAAGAATACCTCGAGAACGATCTCGGTGTATTTGAATTCCTAATACAAAAGAGGCGTCACCAAAATCTTTCATCTCAAAGTTATTTGATAGAAATTTTTTAGTGTCATACAATATGCCTATATCATTTGTGGCAAGCAGTATGTCATCAACATACAAAACCAAAAAATAATTTTACTCCAACTGAATTTGTGATATAGACAATCTTCAACAACGTTAACCTCAAAACCAAACGAGGTAACAACTTGGTAAAATTTATAGTACCACTGACGAGAAGCTTGCTTGAGTCCATAAATGAATTTTGTCAATTTGCAAACCATATTATTTGGATCTTTCGACACAAAGTTTTCTGGCTGCACCATATAAATAGTTTCGTCAATGTTACCATTGAGAAATGCCGTTTTGACATCCATTTGATGTAACTCACGATCAAATGTGCAACATGTGCTATGATTGTTTTAAAGGAGTTTTTCAAAAATACTGAAGAGAAAAACTCTTTAAAATCAATCCCAAAATTTTGAGTCAAGTCACTAGTTACAAGACATACTTTATACCTCTCCATATGACCCTTCGAATCCTTCTTGGTTCTAAATGTCCATTTGCAACCAATGGATTTCATACCTTTTGGTAATGGGACAAGTTCTTAAACTTTATTGTCTTGCATTAACTTATACTCCTTATTTATTGTATTAATCCACTTTGAGAACTGGAACTTTCCATGGCCTGACGGAAGTTGATTAAATATTCTTCCAGTATCCACAGTCTTCCTCACGTTCCTAGAGAAATATGATAATATTATCCGAAATTATATTTCTTCTTTCTCTGGTGAACCATCTTAATATTACCGGTTCTTGAGGTTGTTGAGTTTGTTCCTTAGGAATAATTACCTTATCTTGAATGGGATGCCGCTACGTTGTCGTTGTTAAGGTATCTTAACAACGACTTATAGAGGTAATTCGACATTGTCTTATTGAGACTCCGAATTCACTTCTTGATCATGACAGGTATAGAATACTGCACATCGTCAAAAGTGATAGTAGGAATCGTAATTGATTCATTCTCAAAGACAATGATCCTGACTTTATTTCTCCCCCAAACTCAACATCCTCAAAAAATATTACACTTCTCGTCTCAAAAAAATTTCTTAGTGTGGGATTGTATAATTATCAACCCCTTCATCTGTAGCATAACCAATAAAGTAGCTACTTATAATTTAACTTTGGTCTGTCTTCCCATTACACATTCAATATAAACATTAAAGTCTATAAAGTCAATGGAATCCAAATCTCATCAGACACAAACCGTTCAACTCTATTTCTAGAGAAGTGACCTAATGCTTATGTCATAATGAGGCTAAAAAATATATTGTTAATTTTGCATTTAGTACCACATGACTTCACTTGCAATGTTTCATTATAAGATGCAATAGTTTCAACTGAATATAGGTTATCATAAACCTTTAGGGAACCGTTACCAATAATATTTAAATTTAAAGATAGACTAAAATTATTGTTTCCAAATGAACAATGATAACCAGATTTGTCCATTAAGGAAACTGAAACTGAATTTCGTCTAAAAGACGGTACAATAAAAGTGTCTATCAAATCCAAATAATAATCGGTTCCTAAAAATAACCTAAAATATCCTATTACTTTCACTTCTACCGAATTGTCGTCACCCACATAGATGTATCTTTCACCATCAATTGACTTTCGGTAACTCAGGCAACCTTGCCTAGAACATTAATGTGGGTAGTCCCACCCGAATCTAACTACCATGAGTTTCTTGGTACTAAATCTAAATTAACCTCAGAACAGATCAAATTTAGAAATGTACTTTTCTTTATACGTCATGCGTGGTACTTTGTATATTTCTTCCTTATGTGTCCTGTCTTATCACAAAAGAACAACCCTTAGTTTTATATTGTTGTTTCTTTTGATCTGGACCCTTAGCAGCTACTGTATTCATTTCTTTTTGCCCTTAAAGTTTATCCCATTAAACATAAAAATTAAAATCTTATTGGCAGATATTTTAACAACATTAACTGTAAAGAGAATAAAGCAACAAAAAATATGCTCTAACAAATAATCAAAGCGTAAAATATAGTCAAACAAATTCAAATAATGGTGAACCCCATCTCAAGATACCTAGTACATCATTAATATCAAGTCTTTGGACAGTGATATTAACTACAAGTGGTATTCTTGGTGTAATGATCAAACGTTGACAATAAGTCATGTCAAATAATAAGCCTATCTTTGGATCGGGTTATTATTCACATGTAAACCGTATAATTGTCACACATTTATCATCACAAGTATGTGTGCAATTCGACCAAGTATTAACCTTCCTTTGGGCCGGCTAATACTCGCATAAATTTACACACACAAACATCTAACATCCCTCATAGACTATCTACGCAAGAGAGGTCACTTTGGCGACATCTTGTTTCAATGGTTCTATTTAGAATATTAGACGACTATTGCTAGTCACAAAAGGCACCCAAAAAAAATTAAATGTTGACTAAATTTTACAAAACCGAATCATGTTCAAAACTTTATGTACATGCATAATTAAAATATTACAACTCAAATAAGATAATCATAAGCATGTGAATCTATTTACATGATTCAAACAAATATTCTTAATTTGACTAAACTGAGCATTGTCAACATAATAAAATTCACGTAATATTTTACTGAAGATATGGACCAATAGATTGCTTCAAATAACCCATAAAGATTATATTAAAATAATCTGCTGAAGATATGTACGTTAATAGATTACATCAAATATATGACTTAGAACATAAATTTATTGGAAACTAAATTTATGCCAAACATAAAATTGTCTATATTTGATTTCAATTTGTCCTCCAATGATCAACTCAGTTTGGAAAACACTCTAAATTGAGTAACACCAAATATCTATCAGCATGAGTAATTGGAATCTAACCGACATTCCATATTATCACATGTCCAGCAATAAGCATATTCATGCATATTTAATATAATGGAGAATTTTTACGATCATTATCACATGCGTCCATATCTAATATTTAAGCATGAATAGAGAGGTCATTACTGTACATAAATTAAAATTTCTATCAAGATTCCCTTAAGTATGCCAATCAAATTAATAGAAAATTGGCAGCAAACCAATGTTAACATTTAAGATGCAAAATTACTTCTGTGGCTAAAAAACGAATTCACTTCTGTGGCTAAAATACGAATTCATTTAAGATGCATACAAACCAATGTTAACATTTATTATGGCCGTGCCTACTAAAACAATATAGTAGCAGTAGCATAATAACAACAGGTTAGCATTAAAAGTTTGCACCAATAATGCTTAATTGAATTCGTATTTTTCAAAGATGAAAAATTCATGAACGAAAGCGTTCGGGAAAGAAAAATTCATGGACACCTCAAGTAGCAGTAGCAAGAAACGTGAAGCATGCTAGCACGTTACTCTTTTGGTTTCGAAATCTTAAGCAATTGTTTTACAAAATTCATGGACATCTGGAAGCAATTGAGACCGGATTCTTCATATATATATTAAAATGCTCGGTAAATAATAAAAGCTTCCATAGAACAATCAGAATCCTAAATAAAATTATATCTAACGATCTAGGGTTTCTGAACACAAAAAAAAATTGAATCTAAAAATTTCAAACTCATGAATCAAACAAGGGTGGCTCTGATACCACTTGTTAGATAATTATTGTCCCATGTCGATTCATGAGATGAAGAACATAATAAAAATTGCGGAAGCGTACCTGAATCCATTGTTAGGCTTGATGGATCTTGAAGCGGTCGTCCTTTTATGGGGTTCGATCTTCCAACTTGCTACGACCCTTAATAACAAAGAGAACCCGAATCCTTTGTCCCTCTCTTTCTGTTGATGGGGATGCAGAAGAGAAAAAGAGAACCTCTCTTTTGGTGGCCGTATAAGTTGGGGACCATAACCCAAATAAATACATATATTTATATGTTTTGACATTTCTAATTTGGCCCTCATCAAATTAGAAATATCTTCGGTATCTACACATTAATTCCATGACAATTATACCCTTAAGCCAATTTTCAAATAGACCACTTTAATTTGGCTTAATTATTTAGATAGCCTAAACACAATTAATTTTACATGTGTGGCCCCTTAATTATTGAATAATTCCAACATTTCGATCCAAATCTGCTTGTGCACTCATATGTTGATGCAGAACCGAAAAAACTGTCAAAATCTAATATCAACGGTCGTGTCATGTTCGCAACCATTCATTTATAGGACGACCAAGGAACAGAGGGGCATTGGGAGCAAGATTAGTAATTATCATAACTGTGGAACATCCTCAAGCAGCTTGGAGTCGTCACATAAACATAACAAGCATTAAACGCTTAGTATAAGCTTCGGATTGTCGTCTCATCAAATGTATGCTTTCTTCTTGATAAGATGTTACAAATGCCTCTAACTATGTACATGAGCGATCCAATCTTTGTCGAGCAGAAATATCTGACACCAGTATCCTTCAGATCACACATTATCGACATTCTGCACCTTCTAGGACAATCAACGGCAATGGATGTTAGGATCTCAGTTGCAATTACATTTTCAGACACAAAGTTTCAAGTACACACTCTCTAATGATTCATCTGTTAGAAATTTATTGTACCATGTCGATTCATGAGATGAAGAACATAAATTAAATTGCGGAAGCGTACCTGAATCCATTGCTAGGCTTGATGGATCTTGAAGCGATCGTCTCTTTATTGGGTTCGATCTTCCAACTTGCTACGACCCTTAATGACAAAGATGAATCCAAATTCTTTGTCCCTCTCTCTGTTGATGGGGATGCAGAAGAAAAAAAAGAGAAACCTCTCTTTTGGTGGCCGTATAAGTTGGGGACCATAACCCTAATGAATACATATATTTATATGTAGTGATATTTCTAATTTGGCCGCTCATCAAATTAGATTTATATCCGGTATCTACACATTAATTACATGACAATTATACCCTTAAGACAATTTCCAAATAGACCACTTTAGTTTGGCTTAATTATTTAGATAGTCCAACACAATTAATTTTACATGTGTGGCCCCTTAATTATTGAATAATTTCAACAATCTCCCACTGGGCCACATATGTAACCTTATAATTGTGTTAACCTTAGTGAGCTCATAAATTGCTATCTTAATCCTTAGGGTATATCCGGACAATTTCGTCCATTAACCATATCAACATAGGATCAAAGCGGCATTCGCCACATATAGCGTAACTAAAACATCAATGGTCACATATACCAATATAGCTAAATGACATAGATCAATCATGGATGCGTAGCATGGAAATAACACGCAATGTGATCAATACATGTCTATTTCCAACTGGTCCTCCTTAACTTTAATGAGATCAATACTTTAACATAATGAAAACAGAATGAACTGAATTTCCATATATCTGATCAGATAAATATCCAAAATACTTTAATACATAAATGTGTCCAAAACCAAATAGCATCCAAATACATAAAATACAAACTCCCACTATATTGCCATATTTTTAATTAACATCCATATGAGCAGTATGCTCATGAAAGACCCTGGATGATAATGCTTTTGTGAGCGGATCCGCTAACATTGAGTTTGTCCTAATGTGCTATATGGACACTATAAGCATTCTGAATTCTTTCCTTCACAACTAGAAACTTTATGTCAATATCCTTTGACTTATACAAGTTTCTGTTGTTATTAGAATACACTACTGCTGATTTATTGTCACACCATAATTTTATGTGGTCTTTCAACACCGTACTGTAGGCGCAGCCTTGTGACAATTTTGCAACCATATACCCTGAATAGATACCCCACAGCATGTTATAAATCTTGCTTTCATGGTGGAAGAAATTATGAGTGCATGTTTGACACTCATTCAAAATATACCTCCATTAGTCAGCATAACCTGATGTGGATCTTCTGCTGTGTTAGCATCCAACAAAATCGGAGTCGGAATACTTTATGATCTCCAGAATTATCCGATCTCCTACAAAGAGGATATAATTTCTTGTTCTCTATTAATTACTTAAGTAGTTTGGCTGCTATCCAATGATCCATCCATATTTGCTTAAATATCTGCCTAGCATCCTAATATGTACACAATATCCTGACGCGTACATACTTGAGCATACATTAGACTCCCTACAACTGATCATGAAGAAAAAATCTATTGTATTTTCTTAATTTTAAGGTTAACCTTAGGGCACTTGATTGAAACCGAATTTGTCTCCTTTAACGAGAGGTGTCACCTGGTTTGCATTGAATACTTTAATCAATATACAAAGCCATAAAATTATTCCTACTCCCACTGAACTTGTGATACACACAATCTTCAACAGTGTTTATCTCAAAACCAAACGAGATAACAACTTGGTAAAATTTATAGTACCACTGATGAGAAGCTTGCTTGAGTCCATAAATGAATTTAGTCAATTTGCAAACCATATTATTTGGATTTTTCGACACAGTTTTCTGGCTGCACCATATAAATAGTTTCGTCAATGTTACAATTGAGAAACGCCGTTTTGACATCCATTTGATGTAACTCAAGATCAAAATGTGCATCATGTGCTATGGTTGTTTTAAAGCAGTTTTTCAAGGATACCGAAGAGAAAAACTCTTTAAAATCAATCCCAAAATTTTAAGTAAAGTCACTAGTTACAAGACGTACTTTATACTTCTCCACATGACCCTTCGAATCCTTCTTGGTTCTAAATGTCCATTTGCAACCAATGAATTTTATAACTTTTGGTAATGGGACAAGTTCTTAAACTTTATTGTCTTGTATGTGTAGGAACGAAATCGTAAAGCACAATACTCTAGAGGGGGGGTGAATAGAGTTGGCAGCGGAATATTGCTAATTAAAAAATGTTAGCAGCAAGATCACAGAATAATAATCACAACTAAGTAAAGTAAAGGCAGAGATAAGAATGCAAACGCAAAGACAGCGATGTATACTGGTTTCCCTCTGTTGAGGACTAATCCAGTCGGTAGAACTCTTGCTATCAGTTGAATCCACTATTGGCAAAACCGCAAGTTTTCTTACGAAGTCCTTGCAACTTCTACAACGCGAGCTTTGATACGAAGAACTCGTCCAACTTCAATTGTGAAGAGGTATTCTTCAATCAAGCCTTCTGATTACAATCTCTCAGAAACTTCTAGACCGTACCGCACTGGCAAATCGACTAGAGAATTGTAATTGGCTTGGGATCTGAAATTTAAAGCTCAAGAAAACTCTTTGGAAGACTGAAAGCTTTAGATAGAGAGAAGATTGAAAGTGAATGAGTGAGTTGAAATGATCGAAATCTTTCTCTATTTATAGGAATTCCAAAGACATAATTCTGGCAGAATTCGGGCAGAATTCGGACAGAACTCTTTGAGAAAATCTCGGTCAAATCCGCAACTGCAGGAGGACCAAGTTCAGAAGATTTCAAAAATCAAACGGCCACCAACCGAACTCTGGCCGAACTCTGGCCGAGTTCTGTCAGGGTTAGGTTAGGTTTCAAAAATAGTTTTTGATGACTTTTGAAAACCTTTTGAAAACCTTTTTTAAAGCTTTTGTTTAAAAGAATGTTTTTCAAAACAAAGGATATTTTAAAAGTATTTTTGAAAACATTTTGGAATAGCCTATTTGCCAGTACGGCTCGGTGTACAACGTATTCTTAAACTCAATAAAATAAAAAATATATTGCTCAAAGGAAATACAGACTCGAACAGGCAAACATAGCTTCGGTCTTGAACTGTGTAGATAGCTGTTCTTGTTCATGTCCAAGAGTCCGATACATCCTGACTAGCTTCACATATCGAGACAGAGTTTGATCAATTATTAAAATCAGGTTGACCATATGACCAATGGGCCAACAATCTCTCCCATTTTGATAATTGACAAACTATGAATGATATAACATTAAAGCTTGAAATAGAATCAAAAAATTGAAAATTGTTCATGTCCTGCATATTCTCAAAAGAATGTTAGATCTTTATTTTTCTCCCCCGTTGTCACTTAGCAAAATAATTGTAAAAGAGTAAAAACTCCCCCGCAATCAATGCATAAATAACAAACAGTGAAGAAATACAAGAAAATAATCATGATAAATGATAGTAAAGAAAATTGAATAACATCACAGGCATGTATTTGTACTCAGGCAGTTTATATCACAGGCAGTTATTAAAGCAGAAAAAGATGCTAAGTAAATAAACTGATGTGAATCATAAACTACGAAATCCATAAAGATGAAAAGATGTTCAGAAGACATCAAATAAAACAAATTCAGTACAAGTCCTCAAAATAAATACTGATAATAAAGTCTGAGAAGCAATGAAGAAGAAAGGCTCTCGGGTTCTAATTATATAACCTGACACCCTCAACCGAACTCGGGCCGAATTCGGTCCGAAGTCTGGCCGAATTCGCCTGTGTTTGGTTTGGAACACTTTCTTTTTCATTGGCTCATTTCAAATATTTAATTCAAAGATTAGTAATTTTAACCTTCAATTAACATAATTAATATTTTATAGATTAAATATCATTATATATCGACTGTTTCAGATTAGCTGTAGGAGTACTGTCCCAGCTGGCGGAGGTTCACCGAGGAACTCTTAAGTACCGCTTCGCTTCAACCGTAGTTGTGGTGACAGACAGACTCTTTATTGGCTTGTCTCTAACACAATTTTTGCATATTGAAATAAAATCATAAAATAAAATCAATTAACATTATTGACGTCCAAAATTCTTAATTCTTGACGTAAATAATTGAAACGATCTTCTGCTAGAGGTTTTGTAAAAATGTCAGCTAATTGATTCTCAGTATCTATGTATACAAGATCAATATCTCCATTTTGATGATGATCTCTAAGAAAATGATGTCGAATCTCGATATGTTTTGTACGAGAATAACATACAGGATTCTTAGTCAAATTAATAGTGCTCGTGTTATCACAGAAAATGGGAATATGTGTATAAAATAAATCATAGTCTTCCAAGGTTTGTTTCATCCACAAAATCTGAGCACAACAACGTCCTGCAGCGATATACTCAGCCTCTGTTGTTGATAAGGCTAGAGAATTTTGCTTTTTACTAAACCATGAGACTAAAGCCTTGTCTAAGAAATGACATGTGCCACTGGTACTTTTTCTATCAACTTTGCATCCGGCAAAATCTGCATCCGAGTAACCAGTAAGGTCAAAGGACTTAGTTTTGGGATACCACAAGCCAACATAAGAAGTGCCCTTAAGGTATCGAAAGATACGCTTAACTGCGCACAGATGTGATTCCTTTGGATTAGCTTGAAAACGTGCACACAGACAAACACTAAACATTATATCTGGACGACTAGCAGTTAAATAAAGTAAACTACCGATCATACCTCGATACTTACGTGTGTCGACCGGCTTGCCTTGTTTATCAATATCAAGCTTTGTTGAAGTTGCCATCGGAGTGCCAATAGGTTTGACATTGTCCAGGTCAAACTTCTTTAGCAAATCTTTTGTGTACTTGGCTTGATTTATGAACGTCCCATTGTCAGTTTGTTTGATTTGCAGTCCGAGAAAGAATTTCATCTTTTCCATCATGCTCATCTCAAACTCATTCTGCATACACTTAGAAAATTCTTGACACAGAGATTCATTAGTAGATCCAAATATGATATCATCTACATAGACTTGTATTAAAAGAAGCTTACCATTAAAGGACTTAATAAAAAGTGTAGTGTCAACCTTGCCTTTTGAAAAACCGTTATCAAGTAGGAAAGAGCTTAGACGATCATACCAAGCACGAGGGGCTTGTTTCAAACCGTACAAAGCTTTCTTCAACTTGAAAATATGATCAGGATTTTTAAAATCTGTGAAACCTGGAGGTTGTGCTACAAAAACTTCTTCTTTTATAAAATCATTTAAAAATGCACTCTTGACATCCATTTGAAATAATTTAAAATTATGAAAACATGCAAATGTACATAACATGCGAATGGATTCTAATCTCGCAACTGAGGAATAAGTCTCATCGTAGTCGATACCTTCTTCTTGATTTTATCCTTGAGCTACGAGTCGAGCCTTATTACGAGTCACTAAACCATTCTCATTAAGTTTATTTCGGAATACCCAACGGGTGCCAATGACCGGACGATCAATAGGCTTGGGAACAAGTTCCCAAACTTGATTCCGTTCAAATTGGTTTAATTCCTCTTGCATAGCATCTATCCAAAAACTATCACTACATGCTTCATCAATAGTTTTAGGTTCTAGCTATGAAATAAAAGCAACACTAGAAACAATATCTCTACTGGATGTATGAGTACTTACACTTTTGGTAATGTTACCAATTACCAAATCCTTTGGATGATCAGCCATAAATTTTAATCTTTTCGGCAGACTCTGAAGGTAGCTGGTTCCTGGATCTTCTCTAGGAGGATCAGCTAGTGCCGAGCTTGGTTGAGAATCAGCTGTTGTTGAGCTTGGTACAGTTGGATCTTCGTCATTGTCATCGATAGTCATTTGATTCAGTTCATCAAAAGTGACATTGATTGATTCTTCGATGATCATGGTTCGTTTGTTGAAGACTCTGTATCCTTTGTTCTTGGCCGCATAACCTAAAAATATACCTTCATCGGCCTTTTCGTCAAACTTTCCCAAATTGTCTTTTGTATTAAGAATAAAACATTTACAACCAAATATTCTAAAATATGAAACAGATGGAATTCTATCAAACCATAACTCAAATGGAGTCTTCTTCGATTTGGGTCGAATTAGAACTCTATTGAGAACAAAACAAGCTGTATTGACAGCTTCAGCCCAGAAATATTTGGGTAGACTAAACTGGTTTAACATTACTCTGGCCATTTCGGATAGAGTTCTGTTCTTACGTTCCACAACTCCATTTTGTTGTGGAGTCCTAGGGCAGGAGAACTCGTGTACAAAACCGTGTGTGTCATAAAATTGCTCAAACTCTGCATTCTCGAATTTGCCACCATGATCGCTTCTAATACGAGTGATCATGTAACCTTTTTTATTTTGTACTTTCTTGCAAAAGGCGACAAATTCGGACAATGCATCATTCTTGCGTGTCAAGAAGTATACCCACGTGTATCTAGAGAAATCATCTACAATTACAAAAGCATAAAGCTTACCTCCGAGGCTAGCAACTCTGCTAGGACCAAATAAGTCCATATGAAGCAATTGTAGAGGTCTAGTAGTACATACTGCATTTACTGACTTGAATGTGGATCTGGTAGCTTTGTTCTTTTCACATTGGCTGCATACCGAATCCTTTTTGAATGTTATGTCCGGTAAACCGCGTACTAGCTTCTTTGTGGATAATCTTGATATTGTGTCCATATTTGCGTGACCGAGTCTCATATGCCACAGATGACTCTCATCGCTTTTAGCCATTAAGCATCTACTTGAAATGTTAGTTTCTTCCAACAAATAGAAAACATATATGTTGTCTTCACTGATACCTTCAAAGATAGTACTACCAGTTGAGCTATCAACTATAATACATTTGTCTTTGCCAAAGTTGATGCCATAACCATGATCAGCCAAATGACTTATGCTGAGTAGATTATGTTTCAACTCGGTAACCAGACAGACATCTTTAATAACAGGATAGGGAGACTTACCAACATCACCGATACCAATAATATACCCTTTCAAGTTATTACCGAAGGAGACATAGCCTTCCTTCTTTTTCTTCGACAGTGTTGTAAATAATGTAGCGTCACCGATCATATGCCGTGAACAACTGCTGTCGAGGATCTATTTGCTTCTAGCATGTGAAAGGTGTTCCACCTACAAAACAGTTTGCAGATGAAACTTTTGGTACCCATTTCTTGTAGGGTCCTGAAATGTTAGCCTTTGGTATCCAAGCATAAATATTTAAATCAACAAGCTTTCTGATTCTACATGCAGATGAAATATGACCAATGAGGCCACAATAATGACATTGTGCATGTCGAGTGTTGAAAGCTGAGTGGTGTGCATGGTTGGTAGGTTTAGGTTTTCTAGTATAGAAGAAAGCATACCTATAATCCTGTTTGGGCTTAACCTTTTGGGGTAAAGGTTTGATAGGGTTAGGTCTGACAGTGTTTGGCTTGGGAATGTTCCGATTTTTTCGGTAAGTGACACGTGTTAGGGAAGGAAGCAGCAGTCGCAGGCTGTTTTCCTAATCTAATTTCCAATCTTTTGGAAGTGTCATACAACTTAGTATAATCAGAAGTGAGTGTTTCCATTCTGATTTGTGCACATCGAAGACTTTTCTTCTCTATAGAAAGTTCTTCTTTGAGTTGGTCAATAACTTTGTCTTTCTCTTCAGATGACTTGGTAGTCTCGTGTAATAAGAGCTTTATTGAAGAAAACTCACCAGACTCACTAACATTATTTCTAACCTCAGCTAGTAGGTCGGTAAGTCTACCTATTTCACCTTTGTACTCTTTGAGTACCTTCTTAGAGGTCTGATACTTGCTACGCAGTTTTCTGTAATCAGTCATCAGTTCACTGAAGGCATCTCCTAATTGCTCAAAGGTGAAGTCATCATATGTATCAACTACAGGTTCAGTAAGTACCTGATCGGATGCCATAAAGCATACGTTTGCAGCATCTTCTGATTGTTCGTCTTCTGAGTCGCTGGCTTCACTTTCATGCCATATGCTGGCATTGGCATACTTCCGTGATGTCGATCTCTTCAGGTTCCCTTTTTCATACCTGTTGCTCTTCTTGCTTGATGATGAGTTTGTAGGACAATCTTTCTTCATGTGTCCCTTCTTCTTGCAGCCATAGCAGACAGCATCATCTTGATACCAGTTGTTGCTGTTGTTTTCTTTGGCTCTCTTCTCATGTCTCATGAATCTCTTGAATTTCCTTGCTAGGAGTGCTTGATCTTCAGCATCAGATTCACTGCTGTCTGAGTCACCTTCAGCAGCTTTTCTGTGCTGAGCCTTGAAAGCGATCGTCTTCTCCTTTGGTGCAGGCTCTTCAAAATCTTGTAGCTCCAGTTCATGAGTGAGTAGCTTACCCATGAGTACTTCGAGGGACATAGTGGTGAGGTCGTTCCCTTCAATAATTGCAGTAGCCTAATTTGGAATCCAGTTCTTGGTAAGTGCTCGCAGGAGTTTGCGAATCTTTTTATGGTTACTGTACTCTTTGCCTAGGGAGGACAAAGGATTTACAATATCCAAGAATCTTTCGAACATCTGAGTAACTGTTTCGTTGGGCTTCATCTTGAACACCTCATACTCTTGAGAAAGTCTACTGACTTTAGATTCTTTGACTTGAGTCGTGCCTTCATGTGTGACTTCAAGTAGCTTCCACACTTCATTAGCCGTTGTGCAGATAGACACCCTGTTAAATTCAGTTCTGTCTAAAGCACAAAATAGAGCGTTAATAGCACGTGCGTCAAGACTGGCCTTTTTTTTTCCTCCTCTGTATATCTGCTATGGGGTTTTTCAACTAAAACTCCATCAACATTTATACGAGGTGGCTTTCGATAGCCATCAATAACAATAGACCATAAATCAAAGTCAAGAGATTAACTACCAAAATACGCTCATTTAGCAACGGATTATTAGCAACGGAATTATTCCGTCGGTATTAGCGACGGTTTCGTGGCCGCTCAGCGACTGATTACCGACTACAAGCCTTTGCCATTTTTATTTTAATTTTAGGGGGAGGAAAGGTCGCACATCCGTCGCTAGAGTGTCGGTGTTATAGCGACGGATCTCCGGTCGTCGCAACGTAGTCGATTATTTGGCAGGAATTGTGTAGAGAATTGGCGGGACATATCTTCGACTACGTAGCGACGGATATTCAGTCGGATAATCAATAATAGCGACTACCGGGGTGACGGATTATTAGCAGTCGCTATTCCGTCGCTACATTTACGTTCCAGACTTAAATGAAAAGGCGGAGGGAACTTTTGGCATTCCCCCCAAATTCAATCTCTCTCCTCTCTCTCTCTCTCTGTCTCTCTCTCTCTCTCGCGCGGCTTCGGTGAACGGCGATGGCGTCCTCTCCTCTCTCTCTCCCGAAGGTAATCCTCTCTCTCTCTCTCTCTCTCTCTCTCTTTCTCTCTCTCTTTGTGTCGCGGTGTCGACGTAGGGGCAGCGTGGGCGGGGGGCTTGGGGACATTCAGGCTTGGGGCGGGGGCGTCGGGGGCTGGGCGGCTGGCTTGGGGCGTACGAGGCCGAATTGGATCCGGCAGGAGTATTATGAGGACCTCTTAGGCATGATGGATAACCCTGCGTACAAGGAGAAATCGGAGAAGGCGAAGGTGAACCGATCTGCCGCGGGCCTTCATATGGGGGGATCAAGGTCTCACGCAGCGATACTTGCAGATCTGGTGAGCAGCCGTAAATTTATTTCACTATCGAATTAGGTATTATTAATTAAAGGAGTTAATTAGTTTCTACGGAAATTTCGTATGCAGGCCCAACGGGCGGTGAAGGAGGGAAGGGCGCCAGAATCGGTCACCATGCACGACGTGTTCCAGCATACGCACAAAAGACGGAAGGACGGGAGCTTCGTCGACGAGAGGGCCAAGGAGACTGATGTAAGTACTTATGTTTATGAGATTAACGTTAGAATTAAAAGTATTCGGACTATAACTTAGGTAAACTTAGGATTCACACTTAACTTAGTGAAACATAGGATTTAGATTACAACTTAGGTAAATCTTATAATATAAACACATTCATTTGATAGGCTGCGTATCGTGAGGCCCTTAGTCGGGCTCAGTTAACTGACACGGAGGATGTCGGTGAAACGACGCCCTTCCGGATGCCCTCTTCTTTGGCCGCTCGGAACGACTTGTTCGTAGATACCGTCGGCGGCTTTAAGAAAGGGTTCCTGTACGGAGTCGGCTCCCTAGGGCCATTGCATATGGCGACGCAGAGATTTCTACCGACACCGCATCCTCCCGTGGCCCGGACAGACGATGATGTTAGGTCACAGCTTACGCAGCTGCACGAGGTGGTGTCGTCCTTGCGGGAGCAATTTGCCACGCACTTTTCGCCTGCATCTGCTGCTGTCGGTCCGTCTGCTGCTGCCGGTACGTCTGCTGATGGTGCTCGTCCGTCTTCTACTGGTCCGTCGACTGCAGGTGTCGGTCCGTCTTCCGTGGGCCATCTTTCTTTCAACCCTGAAGCCCCTGTGCTACCGCCTACGGCTGTGACGGCACTCCTGGATCTCATGTCCGCAGAGCAGCTTCGTCGACTTCCGAGCACTGTCTACGACGCCTTGCCTCCGTACCTTGTGGAGGAGTATATTCGTCGGTCGAATACGGGAACGGACAATCGACCTCCTCCTTCTTAAAATGTTGTATTAAGAAAATTTGGATTATTTGTGAGAGCTTTGAACTAATTGTGCTATAATCGGCTTATAGCACCGGATATTATGTTACTCTTTAGGACAATTGATATTTATTTTCTATTAATTTGGTTTGGTCTGTGATTCTTGGATAATTGGTGTGCATTAAATTCGTATGTACATATTTGGTCTATGTGATTCTTGGATAATTGGTGTGCATTATATATTTGGTCTGTGTGATTGTTGGATAATTGGTGTGCATTATATATTGGTTTGGTTATGCATATATTTGTGAACAGGGAAAGTGCTGCAATTTTTTTCCCAAAAAACTCAGTTAGCGACGGACTAGTGACCGTTTAGCGACGGATATTCCCAGTTGCCGACGGGTTTTCGACGGATAAGCCGTCGCTATCTGGAGTTTTAAACTGTTTCCAAGTAGCGACGGGTGATCGACGGATTATCCGTCGGCAAGGTTCTGGTGGTATAAACTTCGACGGAATAGCGACGGAAATCCGTCTCCACGGCGACTGATAATCAGCCGCTAATCCGTCGCTCTATCTGGCGACCGCTTAGCGACGGATCATCCGTCGACATGGTTCTGAAAATGCATGACATTTTCAGAATCATGGCGACGGATAATCAGTCAGCAATCCGTCGCTATAGCGACGCGGTCGCGACGTATTAGCGACTACTCTTCCATCGCCATGGTGCTGGAAATGCCAAGCATTTCCAGAACCTGATCAACGGATAGTCCGTCAGAACACCGTCGCTAATCCGTCGTTAGCTACCGACGAATACCGACGGATTAGCGACTTCATGATACGATCTGATACGCTGTTACGACGGGTTACCGACGGAACTTTACGTCGCTATTGCCTACACATTTCAGTACTTAATAGTTGAAATGGACGAAAGTCCGTCGGAAATGCGTCGCTATTGCTTCGTATTGTGACGTCGACAATCCGTCGCTATTCCGTCATGTGACGACAACTTAGCGATGGACCGTTATTAGCGACGAGCTGATTGTCGACGAATTTTTTGGCCAAAATCCGTCGGTTATCGGTCGCTAATAGTGATTACCGTCGGTTTAGCGACGGATGTGGCCGTCGCTAAAACGATAAATTTTGGTAGTGATTTCAAGAAGAAATTCATCCGTGTTTTCCAATAGGTATAGTTCGTACCATCAAACAGTGGAGGTCTGTTTGTGGCCTGGCCTTCACTTGTGAATTTCACAGTTGCCATGTGTTGTGCTGTAATCTATATAACAATTAATTAAAATGAATAAATAATTACAATGTTACCTTGCTTTACCTGTAACACCCGTTCTGATACCAATTGTAAGAACGAAATCGTAAAGCACAATACTCTAGAGGGGGGTGAATAGAGTTGGCAGCGGAATATTGCTAATTAAAAAATGTTAGCAGCAAGATCACAGAATAATAATCACAACTAAGTAAAGTAAAGGCAGAGATAAGAATGCAAACGCAAAGACAGCGATGTATACTGGTTTTCCTCTGTTGAGGACTAATCCAGTCGGTAGAACTCTTGCTACCAGTTGAATCCACTATTGGCAAAACCGCAAGTTTTCTTACGAAGTCCTTGCAACTTCTACAACGCGAGCTTTGATACGAAGAACTCGTCCAACTTCAATTGTGAAGAGGTATTCTTCAATCAAGCCTTCTGATTACAATCTCTCAGAAACTTCTAGACCGTACCGCACTGGCAAATCGACTAGAGAATTGTAATTGGCTTGGGATCTGAAATTTAAAGCTCAAGAAAACTCTTTGGAAGACTGAAAGCTTTAGATAGAGAGAAGATTGAAAGTGAATGAGTGAGTTGAAATGATCGAAATCCTTCTCTATTTATAGGAATTCCAAAGACAGAATTCTGGCAGAATTCAGACAGAACTCTTTGAGAAAATCTCGGTCAAATCCGCAACTGCAGGAGGACCAAGTTCAGAAGATTTCAAAAATCAAACGGCCACCAACCGAACTCTGGCCGAGTTCTGTCAGGGTTAGGTTAGGTTTTAAAAATATTTTTGAAAACCTTTTGAAAACCTTTTTTAAAGCTTTTGTTTAAAAGAATGTTTTTCAAAACAAAGGATATTTTAAAAGTATTTTTGAAATTTTTTTGGAATAGTCTATTTGCCAGTACGACTCGGTGTACAACGTATTCTAGACTCAATAAAATAAAAAATACATTGCTTAAAGGAAATACAGACTCGAACAGGCAAACATAGCTTCGGTCTTGAACTGTGTAGATAGCTGTTCTTGTTCATGTCCAAGAGTCTGATACATCCTGACTAGCTTCACATATCGAGACAGAGTTTGATCAATTATTAAAATCAGTTTGACCATATGACCAATGGGACAACAGTATGAACTTATACTCCTTATTTATTGTATCAATCTACTTTGAGAACTGGAACTTTCCATGGCCGGACGGAAGTTGATTAGATCATCTTCCAGTATCTACAGTCTTCCTCACGTTCCTAGAGAAATATGACAATGTTATCCGAAATTATATTTATCCTTTCTCTGGTGGACCATCTTAATATTACCGGTTCTTGAGGTTGTTGAGTTTGTTCCTTAGGAATAATTACCTTATCTTGAATGGGGGCCGCTACGTTGTCGTTGTTAATGTATCTCAACAACGACTTATAGAGGTAATTCGACATTGTCTTATTGAGACTCCGAATTCACTTCTTGATCATGACAGGTATAGAATCCTGCACATCGTCAAAAGTGATAGTATGAATCGTAATTGATTCCTTCTCAAATACAATGATCCTGACTTTATTTCTTCCCCAAACTCAATATCCTAAAAAATTATATTACACTTCTCGTCTCAAAAAAAAAAATTCTTAGTGTGGGACCGTATAATTATTAACCCCTTGATCTGTAGCATAACCAATAAAGTAGCTGCTTATAATTTAACTTTGGTCTGTCTTCCATTACATTTAATATAAACATTAAAGTCTATAAAGTCAATAGAATCCAAATATCATCAGACACAAATCGTTCAACTCTATTTCTAGAGAAGTGACCTAATGCTTATGTCATAATGAGGCTTAAAACAAAATATTGTTAATTTTGCGTTTAGTACCACTTGACTTCACTTGCAAGGTTTCATTATAAGATGCAATAGTTTCAACTGAATATAGGTTATCATAAACCTTAAGGGAACCGTTACCAATAATATTTAAATTTAAAGATAAACTAAACTTATTGTTTTCAAATGAACAATGATAACCGGATTTGTCCATTAAGGAAACTGAAACTGAAATTCGTCTAAAAGACGGTACAATAAAAGTGTCTATCAAATCCAAATAATAATCGGTTCCTAAAAATAACCTAAAATGTCCTATTGCTTTCACTTCTATCGAATTGTCGTCACCCACATAGATGCATCTTTCACCATCAATTGACTTTCGGTAACTCAGGCAACCTTGCCTAGAACATTAATGTGGGTAGTCCCACCAGAATTTAACTACCATGAGTTTCTTGGTACTAAATCTAAATTAACCTCAGAACAGATAAAATTTAAAAATGTACTTTTCTTTATACGCAATACGTGGTACTTTGTACATTTCTTTCTTATGTGTCATGTCTTATCACAAAAGAACAACCCTTAGTTTTATTGTTGTTTCTTTTGATCTGGACCCTTAGCAGCTACTGTATTCATTTCTTTTTGCCCTTAAAGTTTATCCCATTAAACATAAAAATTAAAATCTTATTGGCAACATTAACTGTAAAGAGAACAAAGCAACAAAAAACAAACATGCTCTAACAAATAACCAAAGCGTAAAATATAGTCAAACAAATTCAAATAATGGTGAACCCCATCTCAAGATACCTAGTACATCATTAATATCAAGTCTTTGGACAGTGATATTAACTGCAAGTGGTATTCTTGGTGTAATGATCAAGCGTTGACAATAAGTCATGTCAAATAATAAGCCTATCTTTAGATCGGGTTATTATTCACATGTAAACCGTATAATTGTCACACATTTATCACCACAAGTATGTGTGCAATTCGGCCAAGTATTAACCTTCCTTTGGGCCGGCTAATACTCGCATAAATTTACACACACAAACATCTAACATCCCTCATAGACTATCTACGCAAGAGAGGTCACTTTGGTGACATCTTGTTTCAATAAGTCTATTTAGAATATCAGACGACTATTGCTAGTCACAAAAGGCACCAATTTTTTTTTTTTTGAATGTTGACTAAATTTTACAAAACCGAATCATATCCAAAACTTTATGTACATGCATAATTAAAATATTACAACTCAAATAAGATAATCATAAGCATGTGAATCTCTTTACATGATTTAAACAAATATTCTTAATTTGACTAAACTGAGCATTGTCAACATAATAAAATTCACGTAATATTTACTGAAGATATGGACCAATAGATTGTTTCAAATAACCCATAAAGATTATATTAAAATAATCTGCTGAAGATATGTACGTTAATAGATTACATCAACTATATGACTTAGAACATAAATTTATTGGAAACTAAATTTATGCCAAACATAAAATAGTCTATATTTGATTCCAATTTGTCCTCCAATGATCAACTCAGATTGGAAAACACTCTAAATTGAGTAACACCAAATATCTATCAGCATGAGTAATTGAATCTAATCGACATTCCATATTATCACATGTCCAGCAATAAGCATATTCATGCATATTTAATATAATGAAATTTTTTTACGATCATTATCACATGCGTCCATATCTAATATTTAAGCATGAATAGAGATCATTACTGTACATAAATTAAAATTTATATCAAGATTCCCTTAAGTATGCCAATCAAATCAATAAAAAATTGGCAGCAAACCAATGTTAACATTTAAGATGCAAAATTACTTCTGTGGCTAAAAAACGAATTCACTTCTGTGGCTAAAATACGAATTCATTTAAGATGCATACAAACCAATGTTAACATTTATTATGGCCGTGCCTACCAAATCAATATAGTAACAGTAGCATAATAACAACATATTAGCCTTAAAAGTTTGCACCAATAATGCTTAATTGAATTCGTATTTTTCAAAGATGAAAAATTCATGAACGAAAGAATTCGGGAAAGAAAAATTCATGGACACCTCAAGTAGCAGTAGCAAGAAACGTGAAGCATGCTAGCACGTTACTCTTTTGGTTTCGAAATCTTAAGCAATTGTTTTACAAAATTCATGAACATCTGGAAGCAATTGAGACCGGATTATTCATATATATTAAAATGCTATGTAAATAATAAAAGCTTCCATAGAACAATCAGAATCCTAAATAAAATTATATAACGATCTAGGGTTTCTGAACAAAAAAAAAAAATTGAATCTGAAAATTTCAAACTCATGAATCAAACAATGGTGGCTCTGATACCACATGTTAGATAATTATTGTACCATGTCGATTCATGAGATGAAGAACATAATAAAAATTGCGAGATGAAGAACATAATAAAAATTGCGGAAGCGTACCTGAATCCATTGTTAGGCTTGATGGATCTTGAAGCGGTCGTCCTTTTATGGGGTTCGATCTTCCAACTTGCTACGACCCTTAATAACAAAGAGAACCCGAATCCTTTGTACCTCTCTTTCTGTTGATGGGGATGCAGAAGAGAAAAAGAGAACCTCTCTTTTGGTGGCCGTATAAGTTGGGGACCATAATCCTAATAAATACATATATTTATATGTTTTGACATTTCTAATTTGGCCCTCATCAAATTAGAAATATCTCCGGTATCTACACATTAATTCCATGACAATTACACCCTTAAGCCAATTTTCAAATAGACCACTTTAATTTGGCTTAATTATTTAGATAGTCTAACACAATTAATTTTACATGTGTGGCCTCTTAATTATTGAATAATTCCAACATTCCGATCCAAACTGCTTGTGCACTCATATGTTGATGCAGAACCGAAAAAACTGTCAAAATCTAATATCAACGGTCGTGTCATGTTCGCAACCATTCATTTATAGGACGACCAAGGAACAGAGGGGCATTGGGAGCAAGATTAGTAATTATCATAACCGTGGAACATCCTCAACCAGCTTGGAGTCGTCACATAAACATAACAAGCATTAAACGCTTAGTATAAGCTTCGGATTGTCGTCTCATCAAGGCCTCGTTTGGTTCACGGAAAGGAAATGCATTCCTTCGTATTTTCCATGAGAATGGAAAAGTAGGATTCCTGTCAAATTTCTTTCTGTTGTTTGGTTGGTGTAGGAAAGGAAAGCAAAAATATAGCAATGTTCCAATAATATCCTTACATATAAAATAAAAATATTATAAAAAATAACATTAATGGTAAAATAAGCAATAACATGGTTACTTTTGTCATAGCTTTTGTAATAAATGTTGGGAAAGGAGGAGGAAAAATCAATCCCATGGGTCATGAGTGGAACCATATTCCCTCCAATTTTTTCCCTTGTGAGGAAATTGATTCCCAAGTTTGTGGTTACCAAACAAAGAAAAGGAACAACTTTCCTTTTCTACTTCCTTGAATCCGTGAACCAAAAGAGGCCCAAATGTATGCTTTCTTCTTGATAGGATGTTACAAATGCCTCTAACTATGTACATGAGCGATCCAATCTTTGTCGAGCAGAAATATCTGACACCAGTATCCTTCAGATCACACATTGTCGACATTCTGCACCTTCTAGGACAATGCCAACGGCAATGGATGTTAGGATCTCAGTTGCAATTACATTTTCAGACACAAAGTTTCAAGTACACACCCTCTAATGATTCATCCTCGAACAACAAATGATTAGAAGACTGCCATCGAGCTCAGAAAATGTTGAACAATGCTGGCTTTACCATCTATCTCTGCAGCTACACTTACCACCCTTGAAATGGTGGTAGAAGCACCCATCTGCAACAAATATTTCCCTTTTGATGATTTCCGAGATCAACTTCATCGACGAATGACAGTCCATACACATCCTTATGTCCTTTGAGATACGGATCGGACTCGAAGCTTGCGAAGAGATAATCCCGTAACAGACGGCAAGCTTTTCGGTATGGTAACAACAGAAAGGATCGACTTCTCCTTCCTCCTCGCAGAAACTGACATTCCGAGGAACGTAACCACCTTGTTCCATCGCGTTAGCTAACCTATCCCACTCATCTAGAATCTTCTTCATCTGAGGATGTGATCCGTCTCCTGCTCGGAACTCGTGAATACGAGTACCTATACGTATCCGGCTACATGCTCTTACCGTCTTTAGCCCGCGAACCTTCATGTCTTCCCTTACACTGTTAGACGAATCCCACATGCCAGCATGGCAAAGATGTTAGACAAGACGATGTAGTTCGAGACATTGGTCGGTTCTAGCTCGAACAGAGCCCTCGCCGCCTTCTCTCCCACCTCGTAATTGGAATGCAGTTTGCACGCTTTGAGAAGGGTAGCCCACACGCAAGCATCGGGTTCGAACGGCATCCTCCTGACGAAATCCAACGATTCCTCCAGCAATCCCGCGGTGCTCGTAATATCCACCATGCATGTGAAGTGTTCTAGAGTAGGAGCTACATCATAAACAGCCTCCATCGCGTAGAAGTAGTTCCATCCTTCGTCCACCAGACCTTCCTGGGCACAGGCTGAAAGAAGTGCAGCAAAGGTGATACGGTCCGGCTTGATGCCAGACGCCTCCATGTCTTCGAACAAGTCGATAGCATCTGTTCCCATTCCGTGAAGAGAGTAACCGGAAATCATCGCATTCCATACCGCTACGTCCTTCCTGTCAGCACAATCAAATACCAGTCTGGCATCTCCGATACTACCACATTTCGCGTACATGCTTATCAACCCACTTGCTAGGGCGACCGGATAGTCGTCGGGCTTCTGCTTCTCGATGTATCCATGCAATTCTTTCCCCAGGCTCAGAGCTGCTGTGTTGCTGCAAGCCAGGAGAAGGATCATGAGAGTAACTGAATTGGGAGGAACCGTGCTCTCCTCGAGCATTTCGGTGAACAGCTTCAGTGCGGCTTCTGGATTGCCGTTGTGGTTGTGCCCCGCCATTAGCACGTTCCATGATACAACATTCTTGTCTGTAATTCCATCGAAGACCGTCTTAGCCGAGTCGATCTCCTCGCACCTTGCGTACATGTCGACCAACGCACTCGAAACAAAGATACTAGACTCGAACTCATTCCTCGTAACATAACCGTGGATTTCCTTCCCGAGATGCCGCAACTGAAGGTCGGTACACACGGAGAAGAAGGGGTAACGGAGACCGCATTGGGCCGTACGGACACGCCCTCCGAGAACTGCGTTCGGAACACTCGCAGAGCCTCCGTGTTGAGACCCGAGCGGTGGAAGCCGGAGATGAGAGCATTCACGGAGACGACATTCGGTCTCAGCCCGCGTTCGCTCATCTCCGACATCAGCTCGAAGGCCTCCTGCTTCTTCCCCTTCCGCATACGCGGCTAAGAAAGTGTTGTAAGTGACCACGTCAGGCTCCAACCCACCTTCCTTCATCGACACAAGGAGCTCCAGTGCCTCGCCAATCTCGTCCTCCTCTACGTAGGCGGCGATCATTTCGTTACAGATCGTAGTGTTCTTGTCCTGGATCATCGAAAACACCCTTTCGGCGTACTCTTTCATCCCACACTTCAAGTACATGTCTATAACGACCCGCCGACATAAACGTTCGTCTTGATTCCACTCCGGATCACATAACAGTGCAGTTCCCTGCCTAGACTCAAACCCCCGAGGCCGGAACAAGCGGGGAGCACACTAGCAACCGTAACACCATTCGGTCTCACGCGCGAACACATGTCCCGGAACACGAACGCCGCAGTCTCGAACAGCCCGTTCTGGACACAGCCCGAGATGATTCCGTTCCAGGAATTGACGCCGGGTTCCAGAGCGCTCGCCGCCATCTCTTCCATAAGGCGCGCTGCCTTGCCGATATCGCCGCTCCTGGCGTGTCCGGAAATCAACGCGTTCCAACAGATCAAATCCGGGCGGACCCCGTTTTCCCGCATCGAGTTGAAAACGTCGACGGCGTCGTCGAGAAGCCCGGCAGTGGAGTAAGCATTCAGGAGAGCGGTCCACGAGACGACGTCCCTCTCGGGCATTCGGTCGAACACCAGCCTCGACGAGTCGAGGTCGCCGCACTTGGAGTACATGTCGATGAGGGAGTTGTTGACGAACACGTCGGGGGACAGCTGGATCCGGATCATGTAGCTGTGGACGGTCGCGCCGGCTAACGGGGCGCGGAGCTCGGAGCAGGCCTTGAGGATCTTGGGGAGGAGGAACTTGTCGGGGCGGGAGCCGTCGGAGAGCATGGAGGAGAAGGAGGAGAGGAGGTGGGACCACCGGTGGGACCGGGCGAGGGAGCTGATGGAGGCGGCGTGTCGGGAGGCTCCTGTCGGGTTGTCGGGCGGGTGGTGGACTGGAGGAGGAAGGGAGGAGAGGGAGCGGGTCGGGTGGGAGGGGGGTCGGGCTGTCGGGTTGCGGGTTTGGGCGGTGAGTTTGGGGTTTAAGAGAAGGTGGGGAGGAGATAGAGTGGGGAGGGAGACATTTTTGAGGTGGTGGAGTGATGAGCGAAGGAGCGAGTCTCCTTTCAACATTAATTAATTGTTTGCTACTGTTCCACTTATAATTTGATTATGTTGGGTATTGAAGTTTTAATTGTAGTTATTAGGACTGTTTAGTATGATTGATTTGTGTGCTTGTTTGCTTTTCTTGCTTATATGCTTTGTTTTTATTTTTTATGACAACAATTTTTTTACGAGGTAGTTTATAGCATTCGTTTTCCCAATAAAATATTGTTATAGATTAAGTACTTTTATTTAACAAAAAACAAACAAATTAATTTTTTTAAATCATTCATTGCTAATGAAACTTAGTTATATAGTGTGTTTGATGAACGAGCTAACGGGACGGCGTCGTCCAAATTTATATATATAAAAAGATTTTTTCTAAGGACACCACACATTTTATTTTGGACTAGCTCAAAATATTTTAAAAAAATTACAAGTTTGCCATCCATTTTTTTACTTGGGACTAGTCCAATTTTTTCCAGCAAGTTGGCAGTCCTAACATTATGTTAGGACTGCCAACTTACTGGCAGTCCTAGGACTGCCAGGATGTTGGCAGTCCTCGGAGAAGAAGAAGAAAAGCAGCAGCAGCAGAGATGGGAAGGGACCCACCTGTCAGGCCTGGCGCATCCGTCGCTCTCGTGCCACGCGGTGAAGGGGACCTCATGCCAGGGGGTGGAGGAGGAGGGGCGGTGAGTGTCACACCCTGCTCCTGTAGGAGCGATCGTCCTCACTAAGGCGCGATGCCGCACGAGCCTAGATTGCGCTCGTGCAAGGCGGATTCCATAACGGCCGATTTCAGCGGCTGCGACGGGATAGTCGCACAGAAGTCCCAAGCAGAGACACTGAATAATAGCAGCGAAATTTAGAACAAAACACAAATCATTCAAAGATACATTTTATTGATATTGAAACAAAGGTTACAATGGGACGCAAGGCCAAGATTACAAGTCTCTCAAGCTCACTCATCTCACATCTTACAAGTCACTCAGCTCTCTCTCTCATCTCTCAATACAAGTCTTGAACCAGCGGATGCTTTGGAAGGCGACGTCCATACATTATGTCTCGTATAAGTCTTGACTCCATGCGGCCGCACGCTTCGAATCGCCAAGGAACTTCGTGCCTCGACGCATCCAAGTGAGCTCCGCGCCACGAGCTTCTACCTGTGCCCGCACATGAAAACTATGTGGGTGTCAGTACTCAACTGTACTGGTGGAATGAGCTCCTCGTCCACCCATACAAAACCAACACGTTTGATTTACTTTGTGCAACATAGTCCATTCTTATCAATTGTCTTTCTAGTCTTGTCTTAGGATCAGTTTTATGACAAACGTCTTGGCATATTTGTGTCTGAGGACCATCCCGTGCTTGCAACAGTAACGTCCACTCAACAACGTTAACCTATCAAGTCGTGCTTGCCTTACGGCCATAATCAGAGAGGCAACTACACGATAGACTCCGTTTCCTTGCCACTAGACCTTTCTCGTGCTTGCATTCAACGCACCGACTCATACTTGTCTTTCGTGCCATACTCTGTGACGTAACGACTCGGTCGTGCCATGAACTCGATTTGTGCTTCAATATCTCTCAGGCAGTGCCTCCTCACTTAGTCTTGCCTATACTTTAGTTTTGACAACGCGGCCGTGCCTCACATTTCGAGGTCGTGCCCAGCAACTCAACGTAACTTCACCCAACTTGACCTACGGCCCTTCTCGACTTAACTCGCAACAGCTCAAGTCTAACTCATGCAACTCTATGCCAACGACTTAACACTCGACGCCACATCTCGTGCCGAAGTACGCCGCCTTCGTTGTGGCCAAATCTTAGGCCCAGATATTGTGTCTTCTAACTGCATACACATTCAACTCAACTCAGTCCAAAGGTACACACGCGGATTGCCGCCCGTGCCGACACATCTATATGAATGGTGACTGGCATTAACTAGCCATCGTGGACATAGCCTGGCAATCGGAACCCTTGTACCGCAGGTAGCGATCCCCGATGCAAGTCCCCGAACTACCGGTTGCTTCATACCCAGCTCGGCTATACCGTGTTTCCTCCTAGGCCGAGTCGGTCCCGTGGCCCCGGGTTGCCGCTCGAAGAAACATCGCCCTTGTCGACAAGTTGTCCATGACCACGTGCCTACGCTAACCTCTAGACTTAACGTAATTGCATGGTCTCATCATCATCACATAGTTCGTTTGCTTTACTTCTTCCATTTTTCACACTTCTTTGCAGACCCCAAACCAGGGTTGCCTCGGCGACTGAACTACAGTCCCGACATATTTTCTCTCGGCGACTAACCATCGCTTAGACTTAACATTTCTTTGAAACTCCGGGAACGACTACTGCATAGCCTTCCCACTTAATTTGAACATAACGTGTTCCTTAAGTATCGACAGACCGTGGCTAACTTTCCACTGAACCAACTGTGGCTCATGCCTTAAACCAACTCGTGTTCTACGCAACGCTATCGCCCAAGTCATACCTCATATGACGGGCCTTGGGATCTTGGGACTATTTAATTTGACAACCGCAGAAAGAGCGGGACAACACTTGGAATGACTTAGGTCGACCGGCATAACTTTGCCTAACTTACTCAAGTCTACAACTTAACCCGAGGGACGAGGAAAGGCTATGCCAAGCCTTGCGCAGTGGAAGCGTGCATGCTTTATCGAGCATTTACGCGGGCGACGCCTATGACTTAGGCAAGTTCATAGTTTTGTGTCGAAGACCAACTTTTCCTTCTCCCAAACCACGAAACGAAAGGCCAATTGTCATTTTCAAAGCACACCGTGCACCAACTCTAAGCCGACTGTTGGACCTTTCCATATTCTATCTCAATTCGACCCGTTGGAATTATTCCCTTATCTATGTGGATTCATCTCTTTTATTATCAAGCCTATTTGTGCAAGTTGAAAACATGTGATTTATTACGTGAATGCTAAGATGAGGCAAGTTCACCGAAACTACCCACCTGAGCGAGCGGTCGCCTCGACCGAGCGATGTCTTCGAGCAGCCGTTGTAAGGCTAAGTCCGAACGTCGTCGGTGTTTCGATTCCTCCGATTGACTGAGCGGGACGGGACACTACATCATACACACCACTCAGAAAAAAGTTTCGTCCTCGAAACTAACTGAGTACACTTATCGACTTATCACTTATTCAACATCCTATGTTTCTCGCACACATTTTTCCTATGCATTTCTCAAATCCGAGCCACGCTCGTGCTACTATCAATCTTTCCTTTAATACGATTTCAAAATCCTCGACACTTTCCTATTTTTCAAGTCTCAATTGATTCAACGTATTACTTAGTTAGATCGTGCACATATTCTAGGCGTCCTCACAATACATGCATTTCAGCCAAGCCTCATGATAGAGAATCCCCCACCATCACTCGAGTCGGATCGTGTACATATTCGGGCGTCCCTGATATACGTGCATGTCAACCGAGACTCGCGAGTTGTTCCTCCACAATTCCTATGTCTTCGTGCCAGGACGTCTGCCTAATCGCTAGGCTATATCTTTAGGCTAAAGTCAATCGTCAGTATTGGAATCATAGTTCCCAAACAACAATATCAATACTGACCCCATCCTAAGGTCAAACCAAGTTGATAGTACGGGTTTTCTATCCAAGCTCGCGTCACTCTCGATTTCTAAACTTTGAACATAGATTTCCTACACACATCCCAACATTCGTCGTACAGGGTCCGAGTCATTCAGCAAAGTCATCCTATGATAACTCACGTTTCAACCAATTCCTTGACATATCAATATCACTCGTTCATCAAGTCGTTTCGCATAGTCTGTCTCTTCGAACACGTTCCATACTACACCTATCAATCCTTCCAAGTCAAGCACGCTACGACACAATTCATCGCTAAACCATAATTCACATTTTATATTTTCTAAGTCATTCATCCTAATTCACGCATTCAATTATGAGGTCGCCTAGCTTAACAAAATGTTGCGCCCCGATCTCATGCGATTCAGATTATCCACGGTGGGCATGAATCACCATGCATGCTCCCGCGGGATAGTCATACTCATCGGGACGTAACTCTTATTTTATATCTAGACTAATTTATTCTTGATACGTAGATTGGACCTACTCAATCCTCAAGTTTATTTCATTCATCAATCGCAAGTCCTAACATCCTCAAATTTTCCTTCGCATCAAACCGACAAGTCGAGACAATCAAAGTTGCCGCATCCTGATTTTTTGAGTTCGATCATTCCCGCGACATGAATCACCATGTCAGCGCTCACACAGAACGATCCCCCCTAAATCTGATGCGATGCATGTGCGAGGCTGGAGTTGCGCTCGCGTAAGACAAGAATGTCGATGTTGTGGTTATCAACGTAACCATCCAGACATGATCACTTTCATCCACATTCATCTCAATCAAAATCCTAAGTATGGCATCCAACTGAACAATAACACTTGTACGATCGTCATTCGCCGAGTCAGAGTACCCCCGAGTTATCGCATATCGATCTTTGATACGTCTCAATACCATCGACGATATGCGTAACCTGACGATCTTCCTTTGCAACCAATTTCGAGTCGTGCGAATGATGCCATCGTTCGACTGGATAATCTCCTCGTCATTCAATTCAAGTTCGATCATTATCCCTTTATCTTAAGTCATCGACCAACGTATTTTCTTAATTCGCATCATTCTTGCTAACTCAATCATCGAACGACATCCATTCTAATCCTCAGAGTCATTGCGTAACTTCAAAATTCAATTTTTTCATGCACGCTATCTTCATATCGTGCTAACTTTCTCTATACGATTTCACCTATCGATTCTCTTTATCAAGTCATCCGTTCGCTACACCTTAACTTTTTCTCGATTTAATTTACCTACTCAATCGCCTTCGCGTTTCATACTCGGAAAATCTTCGATCTCGTGCACATTCCGTGCACGTTAATTTCTATGTTGTTCGAATCAGCTCATCCAAATCTTTAAGACTATGCCTTGTTCAACGACACTCAATCTAAGGCTTTGCATAACACGACGCTTGCTGATAGACTCACATCACCGACACTCCGTATCCTCTCTAGTGCTCCGTCCCGCAAAGTCAATCGGAGGAATCGAAATGCCGACGGCGTTCGGACTTAGCCTTACAACGGCTGCTCGAAGCTCGCGCTCGGTCGAGGCGACTCCTCGCACAGGTGGGGTAGTTTCGGTGAACTTACCTCATCTTAGCCTGCACTTAATAACTCACATGTTTTCAACTTGCACAAGTAGGATAAACATAAAAGCTGCGAACGCACATAGCTAAGGGAATAATCCTGACCCGTCGGAATGTCTTAGAACTTGGAAAAGGTCCTACGGCCGTCTTAGAAATGTGTTCAACGTGCTTTCAAATGACACTTGATCCTTCGTTCCCGTGGCTTGGGAGAAGAAGTTTGGCTTGAGTTGCTAGTGGTCCCGACACTTGAAATACCTAAGTCATAGGCTCACCTGCATGAATGCTTGGTAAAAGCATGTACGTCATGTCCCGCATGGCTTTGGCATAGCCTTCGCACGTCCCGTAAGTTAATTCGTCTTGCACGGCTTGTTGGCTTAAGTCTTGGCACCCCGAACTTGGTTGTTCAAGTCGAACGCGTGCACGGCACTTCCCCTCGATCGAAGCTCGGCGTAGCCTTTGCTCGTCGAGTCGTTGCCCCGAATAAGTTAGACAAGAGTTGTGTTGGGCTATCAAGCCCATTTCTAGCACTGTCCTGCTCTATCTCGCGTTGTCAATCTCGCGTCCCTTGAGAACAAGGCTCGTCGTATAAAGTATATGACTTGAGCGTTTAGCATCGCCTAGAGAACCAGTCTGTCTAAGGCACGAGCTACGGTCGTTTAGTGAAAGCTTGCCACGAACAAAAGAAGTCCACGCGACTGGTGTCGCCGAGATCGTCCCGCTACTTGGGAGTCTCGCTTAGTCTTGATAAGTCCCGCACACGGATCGGTCCCCGCGCTTGGGAGTCTCGCTAGTCTTGAAAGGAAACACACGAGATCGTTTCGCGATTGGGATCTCAATAGAAGAGGAAAATATGGTCCATGTTAAGGAAGGACTGGATAGATCGAGTCGAGCCTTGCATGGTCATTGGACACTTGTCGACAAGTGTAGTCTTCTCGAATGATCGTCGGGCACCCGGATCATATCGTCCGGGGAAGCGCGTTGCGACTCAAGGTAGGATGCTGATAACCGCATGGGAGATTCGGCGCCTCCGGGCTAGCTACCCGCGAGGACGGTCCATATCCCCGAGCCAGTCCAAGATAGCTTGACATTGCTAGTGACCACTCATATAGTTATGTCGGCAAGCGCAATCCGCGTGTTTCCTTTGGAGCGTCAAGTACTAGCACGGCGTCGGTCGATCATGAGACAGTCTAGCACACATGTTCAAGTCAGCAGATGTAATCCCGTTAGTGCCAGCCTTGTTCAGCACGAAGGAATGAGTTAGCTTATGTCAGCAAGACACGTGCTTCGGCACTAAGCAAGCTTTCGCGTATCAATATTGGCATTCACGTATTGGCTTTCGCGTATCGGCA